>CM044354.1:166809882-166819882 GCA_024294585.1 Vipera latastei
TCGGGTCTAGCAATGACTGTGGTCCAGGCTGGTTATCAGACCACTCTCAGTCTGGATTGAATACTGACAACCCACTGCAATCCAGACCGGATTTTACTGAAGTTGGCTTGGAATATCAGGTAAGACAAGCAGCTTGAGTTGCAGTGTGGAATTGCCCTAGTAGGAGTTGCTGTTGATGGATTAAGCTAAAATTAGTCAAAGATACTTCACATTATAAAGTTTGCTTTTAACCAAAACTACGTACATGATGCTTATGGAGGGAAATGCAAATCCACCCAGAAAAAAAATAAAGCATTGGTATCGTCTCAACTTGTGAACCCCTTTAACATAATCTTCTTCTTCGCTAAACTGAATTCCAATTTACAGTGTTCACTATAGCCAGTCACCATTTGTGTGGCAAAAAGTTACATACAATTAACTGGTACATAAAGAATATAATAATACTAGTAGTCACTCAATATACTCCCATAATGTGAAGAAAAAAAATGCAACTGCAAAAGGTTTGTTGTACTCCTGGCACTGTTGTAAATTCATAGTCCATGATTGGTATGAGAAAGAAAACAGCTTGTCCTGAATAATCGCTCCCTTTTTCCCCTTTTGGATTTGCTCTGATATTTACTTACAGCATGTATTACTATTAAGAGTACATCCATTCCAAGTGAAAGTGCTGATTTCCCCCATTCTAGACTTGTTCTAGTATTTACTTACAGGATGTTTTACTGTTGAGAGTATATCCATTCCAAGGGAAAGTGCCAATTTATACAGATGTCTGATATGTGCATGTTTCTCCTGAGTATTAGTCAGGTGGACCTTAGCACGGGAAGCGTCACTTGGTGCATCTTTCATTTGTAGGATCTCCAGTCCTCCTGATTTTATGAGACCTTCAAGCTGGGAAAATTAACGAAATAATGTTTCATTAACATCTAGCCTTGCATCTTTTAATTTTACTTTCACAGAACATTCAGGTGTGGTTCAAGACAACTCTGACAATTACAGATCAAAATTTAGTAAAACAAATTAGAGACTTAAATTGTGCACATATAAAGAGGATATATAATGCTTTAATTGAATTGGATTCAGAAACGGAATTAGTTAAAGATTGTATGATAAAGTGGGCACAAAATATTCAGGAAACAATTTCGCTGGACACTTGGGAGATAATTTGGGTCAGAAATGTTAAATTTACTCAGGCTCAAAACTTAAGAGAAAATTTTTATAAAATGTTTTATAGATGGCATCTGGATCCCAAGAAGTTGTCTAACATGTATCCTAACTTACAATCTAAATGTTGGAGATGTGGTAGTTTAGAAGCCACCTATTTTCATATGTGGTGGACTTGTAGAAATATAAAAGCTTTTTGGATTAAAATTTGGTGGAACATTCAAAAGATTTTTAAGAGAAAGATAAAGTTTTCTCCGCAATTGTTTTTATTGGGTATTGTTGTAGATTGCGATGTTAAAGAAACCAATTTGATGTTGAACATGATAACGGCAGCACGGTTACTGGTGGGACAATATTGGAAGAAGGAGAGTTTGCCTACTATAGAAGAATGGGTGTTTAAAGTTTCGAATCTTGCAGAAATGTCTAAGATTTCTGCTTACTTGAAAGATCATTCACAGGAAAGATATATTTCAGTTTGGAGGAGATGGATAGATTATATTCAGAATAAATATGGGACTAAAAAGTTCCATTTAGCTTATGAGTAGATTTTAGAGGGATATTGTTATTGATCTTAGTGTTGGTACTTTGTATGTATCTATGTTAAAGGGGAGTTAAAGCACATTATGAATTTGGTTAATTGTATATTATGCATAATTTTTATTTAGAATATGATTATTATAACTATAATCCTGTATTTAGCTCTGGGAAGTGGGGGGGGGAAGTGGGCGGGTTTGGGGTGGGGGGGATTTGGGGATATATTGTAAAATCTTGTTTTTGTAAAACTCTTTAATAAAAAAAAAAGACAACTCTGACTTTTAATCCAGAATCTGGCCACCCAAATACTTTAGCACAGTTATTGCCTAACAACTGCTTCTTTTAAAATATTTATAGTCCAGTAAAAGAAAGTATGCGTAGACGAATGGGACAGTGAAATCATGGCATTCATGAAAATAAAGAGAACGACACTTACCTCCTCTCTGATTTTGTGGAATTTGACTGTCTTGTTGAAAACTTCATCATATTTTGCCATCATTTCCTTTATCTCCTTATGGAGATGAATGAGCTCACTTATTTTCTCAGATTTTTCCATGTCAGGAACTCCTTTCAAGCTCAGCTGCTCTGATAATTTTAATGTGTATTCCACCTCAGCATTGAGTTGCTAATGAATTTAGTACAATAAAAATATTCAAATCTCAAAGGAAAGCACATTTAAATTTAAGCCAAGCAAATCTCTGTTCATTTTGTTTGAACTGTTACTTTTCGCTTGTTCTGAAAAAGTGAACGCACTAATTTCAGTCTGAATATCTTCCTAAATTTTGCTGCACATTTTGCTGCCAAATATGCTTTTAAATAAATGCTTTTTCATTTAGCACAGTATGTTTGAATTACCCTAGGATTTATAAAGAAGTGAAATGCATTTTGCTCAGTAGCTACAGAAACAAAAAGAACACAATTTTTCAACATTCTCAGTCTATGTTCTTACCTGAAACTGTGGCTTAATTTCATTAAACTTATTTTGTAATTCCATAAGTACTGAAAAGTTACTTCCAAGATCAAGCGCCAGAGTAGATCTGAGTCCCTCTTGAAGAATAATTAAGCGTTGTGTTGTCTATAATGTACCACAAAACAATTTGTAAATGCGTATTTTAGAATTCAATTTTTTTGAAGTAAGAAGAGACCAGTTTTAAGAACAAAAGGAATGTTAAACTTGCATGTGGTGTAGTATAAATGCTATAAAACACGTTAGATTAGTGCCTACCCCTATCTTTTATATTCATGCTATTTTTGAGGACTAGAGTGGACCAGAAATATGAAAACTACATTGAATTATTGCCAATAAATGTTTAAACACCATGGCCACTAGCCAAATCCAAAATGGAACTGAAATTAGCATCAAGAGCTAAAGGAGAAAATGATGCTTGTAGGTGCTGTTTTAATCTTTCTCAGCTCCCAAATCTACATTTCATCTGACTATACTGTATTTCCTGACATTTTAAAAATCCTTTTATTGATCTATCTTACAAAAACCTAGCCTGGAATAAGATTTGTTAACTCAAGAGAAGTCATTCATATATATATATATATATATATATATATATATATATATATATATATATATATATATATATATATATATATATATATGTAAAAAAGAGCAGGGTTTTGATCACATGGTTGACTCTTTGACCCCTTGTGATCACCTCTGGCTTTGTGGACATTCTTTGTAGTTTGATTATCACACTACATATTTTATTTTCATGCACACTCATGTTTCCCTAAAATTGCTAGAGGAAGTGCTTCGTTTTGGAAAAACACACTATTGTTAGGAACAATGTCTAGACCAGACATGTCAAACTCGTGATGTCACGTGACATCGCACAACGTATCGGGATAGTTTTGCCATTGCTGGCAATGGGGTGGGTGCGGCTTCTGGATGACGCGTCTGGCCTGCGGGCCAGCAGTTTGACACCCTGGTCTAGACAATTCAGCTATTATGCTTTCAAATCTCTTAAATGTACTACAGAAGAATCAGGTTTTAAGACATGGTGTTCTGCTCTGCCCAAACCAAAATTAAAACAAGTGGCAATTCCATTTTACCAAAGAGAGTTAGGAATAAATGTTATGTAGATTTCACTTACATTTTTAAATTGCTCATTAAATTTTCCACACTGTTGCTTGACAGATTGCACTTGATTCATACTAAGTTTCCATCTTGCCCAAAGCTCTGTTAATTCTTCTTTTTCTTTGTTCAGAATATCAAGAGTACCTTCCGTTACTTGAACAACATTTTCCACATTCATTACTAGATTGTTATTCACCTGTTCCAGACAGAATTTATATATTTATTTTTTTTCTGAGAGGGACAGAAAGCAAACTATTTTTGGCATCTTTATGATGGCATCAAGAGGGGCAAGGATTCCTTTCAGCTCCATCCTCAAGCAATTCTTTATGTTTTCCTAGAAGTCAAACTAAAAGTATGTAATATGCATCATGCATCTGACTCCCTTTTTTTCCCCTTTACTCAAAAAGGAAATACTTAGTTTTTAAAAAACCACTATGCAGAAATAATGAGGTTTTAATACTTCCTTCCAGGTCCTTTGGTTCTTAAAATCCACACATTATTTGGGAATAAAAGAAAAAATTCCAAACCTTCCATTAGTGTCCATACAAATGTTAAACAGGAGGCTGGAGAGAAGATTTGACTCCCTGAACTATGTACATCGTGGTCCCAGTCTAAATGGGGTCATCCTGTAGCATTTCAATATATAACCTAAAATAATTTGCTTAGCTTTACCTTAGAAAGGAATATCTAATTATACTCACTGTGGCTTATCCCAAACACGCAGGATTAGTTCAGAAAGAATGTGGGAAAATAAACATTGCTGGTATCTATAAATCATCAGAAATTGCCTTACCATCTTTACTAAATTTAAAAAGTCATGACCCATATCTTGAGTGGAAAGAATCTTCTTCAAAACCATATGCCACTGGGCATCAGCTGATTGCAGCAAGGCCTCATTTTTAGCTTCAGTGTCTTCTGCAGGCCCACTTATATAGAATTCTTTCAGCTTCTGGGCATCATTTTCAACCTAAAGGGATAGAAATGAATCAACCTGACTATTCTTTTCTGAACATTTGTGATGGACGTTCTTTGGTTATTGAGTTGCACCTACAGAACTCTTGAAGTCCTTCCCCTGAAGTAAATAAGACTTAAAAAAAACCTAAGGCAAGAACTTAATAATTTATTTATTAATTAATTAAAAAGTTGGCTAAATATATTGCAAATAAAATTAGTAAAACCTGAAAGAATACCTCACCAAATTTATTCTCTTTGTCTAAGAGGTTTTAGATGGTCTGTTATTCTTGTTAAATATGAGGCACTTCACAGTTTGCTCTGGAAATTGCACTGCTAAAGCAGGAAATGAAAACCTGTAATCTTCTGCTGTAGTTTTATCACTTTCAGCTTCCTAAACTATTGTTCGTACTGTCTGGTTGTAATGAACACTGAAATCCAGCAACATCTGAAGAGTCACAAATTCCTTTCTTGTTTTCTAAAATGTGTTAGCAAATGCACACTTCCAGTGACTTTTGCTAAATAAGTAATGCACTGGATGATGTTTAAAAATGACGAGATGCTTTACGTACGGTCACTCATGCGCTCGTTACCTCCCGTGTTTATTACTGCAATGCTCTCTACATGGGGCTGCCCTTGAAGACCACCCGAAGACTTCAGCTGGTGCAGAATGTGGCCGCGCGGGTTGTGATGGGAGCATCCCGATACTCCCATATTACACCCCTCCTGCATGAGCTGCATTGGTTACCAGTTGCCCTCTGGGTGAGATTTAAGGTGCTGGTTCTTACCTATAAAGCCCTACATGGCTTAGGCCCGGGATACCTGCAGGACCGTCTGCTGCCAGGAACGACTTCCCATCGCCCTGTGCGCTCACACAGAGAGGGCCTCCTCAGGGTGCTGTCGGCCAGACAATGTCGGCTGGCGACCCCCAGGGGGAGGGCCTTCTCTGTGGGGGCACCTGCCCTGTGGAATCAGCTTCCCCTGGAGCTCCAGATGACCCCAGACCTCCGGTCCTTTCGCCGTGACCTTAAGACATTTCTTTTCCAACAGGCCAACCTGGACTGATGATAAGGGTTTTTTTTAATATGGTTTTAAGGTTTTATTGGTTGTGGTTGGGGCTATAGATATAGTTTAATTTTTAATATTTGTATTTTTACTTGTATTTTACTGTTGTTAGCCGCCCTGGGTTCTTCGGGCGATAGGGCGGCATATAAGTCCCATTAAATAAATAAATAAATAAATAAATAAATAAATAAATAAATAAATAAATAAATAAATAAATAAATAATTTGGGACAGTGGTTTGACAACTGAATGGTCTTACATTTGTTGTTGTTAGTTGCGAAGTCGTGTCCGACCCATCTCGACCCTATAAAGGTTCCTCCAGGCTTTCCTGTCCTCTACCATCTTCTGGAGTCCATTTAAGCTCACGCCTACTGCTTCAGTAACTCCATCCAGCCACCTCATTCTCTGTCATCCCTTTCTTCTATTGTCCTCAATCTTTCCCAGCATTAGGCTCTTCTCCAGTGAGTCCTTCCTTCTCATTAGGTGGCCAAAGTATTTGAGTTTTAGCTTCAGGATCTGGCCTTCTAAAGAGCAGTCAGGGTTGATCTCCTCTAGGACTGACCGGTTTGATCGCCTTGCAGTCGAAGGAACTCGCAGGAGTCTTCTCCAGCACCATAGTTCAAAGGCTTCAATTCTTTGGCGCTCAGCCTTTCTTATGGTCCAACTTTCACTGCCATACATTGCAACTGGGAAGACCATAGCCTTGACTATATGCACTTTTGTTGACAGGGTGATGTCTCTGCTTTTTAGTGTGCTGTCTAGATTTCCCATGTCTTTCCCAAGGAGCAAGCGTCTTTTAATTTCTTGGCTACAGTCCCCATCTGTGGTGATCTTGGAGCCCAGGAAAATAAAATCTGTCACTACCTCCATTTCTTCCCCATCTATTTGCCAGGAATTGAGAGGGCCGGATGCAATGATCTTGGTTTTCTTAATGTTAAGTTTCAACCCAAGTTTTGCACTCTCCTTCTTCACCCGCAACAAGAGGCTCTTTAGTTCTTCTTCACTTTCTGCCATTAGAGTGGTATCATCTGCATATCTTAGGTTGTTGATATTTCTTCCAGCAATCTTAATTCCAACTTTTGATTCATCAAGCCCTGCCTTTCTCATGATGTGCTCTGCATATAGGTTAAATAGGCAGGGTGACAGTATACAGCCTTGCCGGACTCCTTTCCCAATTTTGAACCAATCAGTGGTTCCGTGTCCAGTTCTCACTGTTGCTTCTTGGCCCGCATATAGGTTTCTCAAGAGACAAATAAGATGGTCTGGTATGCCCATCTCTTTAAGAACTTGCCAGAGTTTGTTATGATCCACACAAGCAAAGGCTTTAGCATAGTCAATGAAGCAGAAGTAGATGTTTTTCTGGAACTCTCTAGCTTTCTCCATGATCCAGCGTATGTTGGCAATTTGATCTCTAGTTCCTCCGCCTCTTGGAAATCCTGCCTGTACTTCTGGTAGTTCTCGATCCACATACTGCTGGAGTCTAGCTTGTAGGATTTTAAGCATAACTTTACTAGCATGAGAAATGAGTGCAATGGTGCGATAGTTTGAACATTCTTTGGCACTGCCTTTCTTTGGAATTGGAATGTAAACTGATCTTTTCCAATCCTGTGGCCACTGTTGAGTTTTCCAAATTTGCTGGCAAATTGAGTGTAGCACTTTTACTGCATCGTCTTTTAAGATTTTGAATAGCTCAGCTGGAATACTGTCACCTCCACTAGCTTTGTTGTTGCTCAGCTTTTCTAAGGCCCACTTCACTTCACATTCTAGGATGTCTGGCTCGATGTCAGTGACCACCTCATTGTGATTATCAGGGACGTTAAGCTCATTCTTGTATAGTTCTTCTGTGTAATTTTGCCACCTCTTCTTAATCTCTTCTGCCTCTATTAGGTCCCTGCCATTTTGGTCCTTTATCATGCCCATTTTTGCATTGAACGTTCCCTTCATCTCTCCAATTTTCTTGAAAAGATCTCTGGTCCTCCCTATTCTATTGTTTTCTTCTATTTCTTTGCACTGTTCATTTAAGAAGGCATTCTTATCTCTTCTAGCTATTCTCTGGAATTCTGCATTCAATTGGGCGTATCTTTCTTTTTCTCCCTTGTCTTTCGCTTCCCTCCTTTCCTCAGCTATTTGCAAAGCTTCCTCAGACAGCCATTTTGCTTTCTTGCATTTCTTTTTCTTTGGGATGGTTTTGGTTGCTACCTCTTGTACAATGTTGCGAACCTCTGTCCATAGTTCTTCAGGCACTCTGTCTATCAGATCTAATTCCTTAAATCTATTTGTCTTACATAGTGTTGCCCTTTTTTGAGAACTGAGTTAGGAGGAAGTTATATGCTAGATTTCTTGAGCAATTTCATCTTTCTTTTGAATTTCCCTTTATCTTTCATTCAATATTTAATCTAATTCTATCTAATGAAGAAGATCCAGTTTTGGTCATCATATTATAAAAAACATGTTGAGATTTTGGAAAAAGTGCAAAGAAGCACAAAGATGATTAAGGGCCTGGAGATAAAAACATATGAAGAACGGTTGCAGGAATTGGGTGTGGGTAGTCTAGAGAAAGGAAGGACTAGGGGAGACATTATAGCAATATTTCAGTATTTGAGGGGTTGCCACAAGGAGGAGGGGGTCAACCTATTTTACAAAGCACCAGAACGCAAGACAAGAAACAATGGATGGAAACTAATCAAGGAAAGAAACAACCGGATTAAAATTTGGTGGAATATGCAGAAGATATTCAAGAAAAAGATAAAGTTTTCTCCACAATTATTTTTGCTGGGTATTACTATAGACTGTACTGCTATAGAAACTAAATTGATGCTGAATTTAATAACGGCAGCAAGACTTTTGGTAGCACAATATTGAAAGAAGGAGGATTTGCCTACTATAGAAGAATGGATTTTAAAAGTTTCGAACCTGGCAGAAATGGCAAAAATCTCAGCATATTTGAAAGATCATTCGCAACAAAGATATATCTTGGAATGGAGAAGATGGATTGATTATATTCAGAATAAATATGGGACTAAAAAGTTTCATTTAGCATTTGAATAAGTATTAGATTTATAAGATTTGTTATTATTTAGTTATTTTTAAGGAGAGTTAAAGTGCGATAGGATTTAAAGTGTTATTATAGCTAGTTAGCATATTATAGTTTAAGATTGTTAGGGTCAATACCCTGTATTACGCTCTGGGAAGTCGGGGGGGAGGGGGAGGGAGGGGAAACTGGGTGGGGGGGAGGGATGGGTTTTATGTTTAAAATGTATCTGTAAAACTCTTTAATAAAAAAAGGAAAGAAACAACCCAGAGTTAAGGAGAAACTTCCTAACAATTAGGGCAATTAACCAGCGGAACAGCTTGCCTTCAGAAGTTGTGGGTGTTTCATCACTGGAGGTTTTTAAGAAGAGACTGGACAGCCATCTGTCTGAAATGATATAGAGTCTCCTGTTTGAGCAGGGGGTTAGACTAGAAGACCTCCAAAATCCCTTCCAGCTCTACTCTGATCTAAAATATGCTACAGCATACTTCCAAGACCTGGCAACTTTGGATTCCTAAACCTCCTAGTCATTATGACCAACAAGACCCCAAAGATCTGGATGTCACCAAGCTGAAAAAGGTATGTTGAAAGAAAGATAAATAAACCATATTGGCTCCATTTCTCCCCCCTGAACATATGCTTTTATACCTATTACTGGGCTCCTACAAACTTTATAGGAGAGCAGTTTCTCCCATTCCAGTGAGCACTGCAATAGCCACCACAAAAAATAATGATCAGTTCATTGCCTCAGCCAGCAGATTGCTGGTCATTTCTTTATGTCAATGAGCACAAAACAACATGGAGGCCTCTGCAGGTCTTTGATATCAAGTTGGACACACATCAGTACCAAGCAAGCAAGGGTGTAACATTATTCTGAACATTATTCTATTATATCTAAAGATGTCACCAAATGTAGATAACTTTCCAATGTAAGGAAGGATCATAATTTTTTTTCACAAAATATGTTTAAGTACCTCATCTGATGACTTTAAGAAGGCTACATATGGCTTCAGGATTTTGAGTTTTAAGGAAAGATTGCTGTTAAGTGTTGCCAGTTCTTCATTTAAAAGCTCAGTTTTGTTTGAAAAAACTGCTATTTCAGTGGTTTCTAGTTCTTCCATTTCCTTACAAATTCTTACAGCCAATTCTAGTTCATTGGCCATCTCCTAC
>CM044354.1:169394882-169499882 GCA_024294585.1 Vipera latastei
GTGAAACAACTGGCGGTTTGGAGAGCAGAAACAGAGACCATCTATAAAAACAACAGACATTCAAAGAAACTCAAACAATTAGAGAACTACAACAACCAAACAACCACACCACAACAACATCTAAAACAAGTAGTGCATAACATCTCCCACAGAAGACTAACAACAGCAGAAACAAACGTCCTAGCAAAAGGTTTCAACTTCGCTGTTGCACCAAAGAAAATTCCCATAGAAACCATCACATGTGGAGTGGAAACCAGCTTAACTAAACTCAATACAGATGAAGCAGACCAAGTCAGACATGAAGTCACCCACATCCTATGCACAAGCAAACCACCCAAAAGCAACCTAACAAAAGAAGAACAAGCAGCATTGCAAAACCTAAGAAAAGACAACAGCATAATCATACTACCAGCAGATAAAGGCAATGCTACAGTGGTAATGGACACATCAGACTATGAAGAGAAACTGTCCAACTTACTCAAAGAAACTACATACAAACCTATATATACAGATCCCACAACCTATCTAGAAAAGACCACCAAGAAAAAGATAAAATCAACTTCTATAAGCCAAGAAATCCAACAAACAATCATTCCTAGGGAGAAGTCATCCAGATGCCCAAAACTATATGGCCTCCCCAAAATACACAAAGATGGAATCCCACTAAGACCCATAGTAAGTTCTATAGGCTCACCACTACAAAACTTAGCTAAATACCTAGCAAAACAATTACAACCTCTAGCAGAAATGACAGCTTCATATGTCCAAAACTCATACCACTTTATAGAATTAGTGAAAAATCTACAGATAGACCAAAAAGACTTGCTAGTCAGCTTCGATGTGGTATCACTATTCACCCAGGTGCCAGTCCAAGAAGCTCTATCAACAATAAGAAGCAAATACCAACCACCTAACCACATTATAGAACTAGCAGAACACTGCTTATCAAACACATACTTCATACACAGAGGCCAGAGATACAAACAAATAGAAGGCGCACCAATGGGATCCCCTCTATCACCAGTTATCGCCAACCTTTTCATGGAAGAATTTGAAACTAACGCTCTAGAAAAGACTACAAACAAACCAAAACTGTGGCTCAGATATGTGGATGACACCTTCGTGATCTGGCCCCACGGAAGAAAGGAGCTAGAAAACTTCCTAACACACCTGAATAGCCTACATCCCAAAATAAAATTCACCATGGAGATTGAAACAAACAACCAGTTACCTTTCCTGGATGTACTTATATACAAAAAACAAAACGGAACCCTAGGACACACAGTCTACCGAAAGAAAACACACACCAACCGTTACCTCAATGCGCAATCACATCATCACCCAGCACAAATAAATTCAGTAGCCAAAACACTAATAACAAGAACCAGACGCCTTGCAGATGAAACACATATACAAACAGAACTACACACCCTGACAGACATATTGACAGCAAACAAGTTCCAAAAAAACAAAATCACCAATATAATTCAGCAGCAGACTCCGAAACAGAAAAACATCCAAGAAGAAGAACAGAACAACGGACGAGCCATCTTGCCCTACATAAAAGGAACAACCGACAAAATCAGTAAAGTACTATGCAAACATAACATCAAAACCGCATTTAACACTGACAGAAAGATATCAACCATCCTGAGAAATCCCAAAGACAAAATAGAACTGGAAAACCAGGGCATATACCAAATCCCATGCGCCTCCTGTCCAGCAACATACATCGGACAGACTAACAGAAGAATAGAGGTACGTGTAGAAGAACATAAGAACTCAGTACAGAAGAAAGATCGCACATCTTCACTAGTACAACACAAACACTACGGGACACAACATCAATTTTGAAGGTACAAAAACAATCGCCAAAATAGAACATCTCAATAGCAGAATAATCAGAGAAGCCATTGAAATAGAAAAACACCCAGACAGTATGAACAAGCGAGACGACACCTCCCGCCTACATGCCATTTGGAAACCAGCATTGATAGACAAACGAATTTCAGCAAACAAGGATTTAAAAAAACCAACAAACAACCCCAAATGCCACCAGCCCCAGCAAGACTCATCCACACCCAGAACAAAAACTCTCCCACACAGAAGATAGAACAAGTCAAGCAAAAGTGCTATCACCCAAGCAGAAGAACGCACACACGAACCTGACTGACCCATACCAGAGATGCATGGCGGGTCCTCGAACTCGGAGCCAAGCCAAAGCTCTGGAGGCCACTACACAGCCCACTCCTCAAGACACCAAATCACAACACTCAGGATATTACGACACAACAAAAAACCCCACCCATTCAGAACACACCCCACCCAATCAGAAGACAGCCACGCCTCCAACCAATCGGAAGACAACCACACATCCACCCAATCAGAAGACAGCCACGCCTCCACTCAATCAGAAGACAACCACGCCTCCACCCAGTCGGAAGACACCCCCACCCAATCAGAAAGCAGCCACGCCTCCACCCAGTCGGAACACAGCCCCACCGGCAGTTGGAAGGAAAGGAACAGACAGACCACGCATTGCTCCTGAAAGCAGCAGGAGGAATACTCCGGCCTGATGATGACGGATGGGATTTCGTCGAAACGTCGCCACAACTTTCTGAAGATGAAAGGAACGCGGGAAGAAACCCGAGACTCTAGACCTACACATACAGACACCCGCGAGAATCTACGAAAACATATATATATATATATATATATATATATATATATATATATATATATATATATATATATATATATACACATATCTACATATATACATACATATATATATATATATATATATATATATATATATATATATATATATATATATATATATATATATATATATATATATATACAGTATATATGGATCTTTGGTCATTCGGGCTTTTTCCCACGTAGAATTGAAGGTGTAAGAGCAACGTTTCGACGAAATCCAATCCGTCATCCTTAGGCTGGTGGCTTCAGCTTCCTTCTTCTGGGAGAAGCATGTGGTAGTGGCTGTTTGTTCCTCTTTTTTAAACTGCCAGAGGGGGTATGTTCTGTGGGTGGAGGTGTGCTCTGATTGGGTGGGGGATTAGGTGTGTTCTGATTGGGTGGGAGTGTGTTTTGAATGGTGGGTGTGTTCTGATTGGGTGGGGGTGTGTTTTGAGTGGATGGGCTGGTCTCAGCTGCCAGCTTTAGACCTGAGCTGGTGAGTTGTGCTGCTTTTGTTTGGCTTCGTGTTTGTGGTGGTGCCATGTTTTTATAGTGGGTGTCAGTTTGCTTATTGTGTGGTTTGGAGGGGTTTAAAGTGGCTGATGTTGCAGCTGTAGTTAGGTTTCTGTTTTGTGGTTGTGCATCGTTATCATTGTGGGTTCGGATTTCCTTTTTGAATGGTTGTGTGGTGGTGATGTCATGTGATGTTATCATGAGTTTGGGTCTGGTATCATTCTTGGTGGTTGGGACTCGTCTGTCAATCAAGGCGGGTTTCCAAATGGCTGGTAGGCGAGAGGTATCATCTCATTTGTTCATGCTGTGGGGGCGTTTTTCTATCTCAATGGCTTCTCTGATTATTCTGTTGTTAAAATGTTCAATTTTGGCGATAGTTTTGGTTTTTTTAAAATCAGTTTCATGTCCCGTGGCTTCAAAGTGTTGGAACAGGGATGAAGTTTGTTCTCCCTTTCTGAGTGAGTTTTTGTGCTCTTCAATGCGTGCACTTATTCTTCTGTTGGTTTGTCCGATGTATGTGGTGGGGCAGGTGGTGCATGGGATTTCGTATACTCCTTGGTTTTCTAACCCAATTATGTCTTTGGGGTTTCTTAGGATGGTGGATATTTTTCTGTCTGTGTAGAATGCTGTTTTGATGTTGTGTTTTTGGAGGATCTTGCTGATTCTGTCTGTGGTCCCTTTTAAGTATGGGAGGAGGGCTTTGCCATTTTCTTGTTCTCTGTCTTGGGTTTTTGTGGGTGTCTCTCTTCGGATTAAGTTGGTAATCATGTTTCTTTGGAATCCATTGGCTGTTAGTACATTAGTGAGAGTGTGTAGTTCGGTTTTTAGGTGTTGTTCGTCAGCTAGGTGTTTTGTTCTGGAGATGAGTGTCTTGGCTACGGAGTTGATCTGTGCTGGGTGGTGGTATGAGAGTGTGTTCAGATAGCGGTTTGTGTGTGTTTTCTTATGGTAGATAGTGTGTCCTAGGGAGCCGTTGGATTTCTTGTAGACTAAGACATCAAGGAAGGGAAGTTGATTGTTAGCTTCTGTTTCCATGGTGAATTGTATTTTGGGGTGTAGGCTATTGAGGTATGTGAGGAAGTCATCCAGTTTTTCTTTGCTGTGTGGCCAGATTACGAAGGTGTCATCTACGTATCTGAGCCAGAGTTTGGGTTTGTGGTTGGATTTTTCTAGAGCGAGGGTTTCAAAGTGTTCCATGTAGAGGTTTGCGATGACAGGTGAAAGGGGTGATCCCATGGGTGCTCCTTCCATATATATATACAGTATACACACAGACACAGACACAGACACACACAAAAGCTTACATTAAAGACTGCATTATTAGAATAAGCATTAAAGGAAAAAAGTTAACCTAAGAGTGTTAAAACAAGCAATAAATCATTTGACTGTTTTTCTCCTGCATATCAAACTCTTTTATAGCCAAAGCTATAAAAGGGAGTAGGGAAAGAAATATCTGTTTATGTATTAATTTAAGTTAAAACACTGCTAACATGATTAGCCTTACATGGCTGAAAGAGATACCAATGTTTTCTAGGTTATAAACAGTGGTGGGATTCAAATATGTGAACAACCAGTTTTCTGTGTGGATGCCACTTCTGGAAGTCCATTCTAGGCCTGGGCAACAAAAAATTAGCTACCAGTTCTCCCGAACTGGTGTGAACTGGCTGAATCCCACTACTGCTTATAAAGCAGAGGGGAAAAAGGTTCACAAAATTTTTATCTGCTGACATTTCTCTGGTTAATCCTCAGAACATAGAATCATTGTAGATATCTCTTTATTACAGGAGCACGATAGCTCACATAATTAAGATACTGGGTTGAAGGTTAGCAAGCCCACATTCAAGACCCAAGTATGGCTGTGGGGAGGGGTGAGTTCCATCCTTCGTTCCAGCTTTTCCGGGGGATATGAAAGGAGCCCCCAACTGGGTGTCCCCTGGGCAACGGTGATGTCACCAGCTAATCCTTTCAATCCAGAAGCGCAATAGTGCTTCCGACACACACATGATACAATCTCTTTAGTTTCAGATATGCAGTTTTAGTAAGAGTTATTTGTAATTTCAGACAGTATTATTTAAAAATACATTTCAGATATGCAGTTTTAGTAAGAGTTATTTGTAATTTCAGACAGTATTATTTAAAAATACATTTAATTACATAATTAAGTAATACAAGTGACGAGTCAGTGGTTTGGCAGTGTTGCTAAAAACACTCAAATTTCAGAAGATAAAAAACTGGTACTTCAGTAAATGTTAATTCTCTCACTGCAATCATTGTACTTATGAATGTGATCCAGACAAAGTTTAGCATTTCTAAATATTATTTTCAATATCATTTCCCTACATCTATGCAGTCACTTGAACAAACAAAACAACGTATACTTCCTCTCCTGATCAAGAAAGTAGAAGTAGGAGTCATTTTAGATTTTCATTAGACAGTTCTCCAAAGAAAGTTGTGCTACAGATGGACAGTTAAAAATATCAGATGGCATATTGATAGATGTCACATCATGGGGAATTCAGGGAAGAACTTTCAGGGACAGAGGTAATGACTGCAACTAAGATGGATTAATCATTAGCTGTGGTTGCTAATGATGGTTGCTGGCTTCAATAAATAATTAAGAGGGCTGGCAAACTGGACAGGTTGGGTAGAGTTCGCATTGTTGAAGAGAATTAGTTGAAACTATTCAACTAATTCTGTTCTTCTTTCTGCTGAAGAATAGAAAATGAAGATTGCTGATAGACAATAAGTAATCAACACAGAGAACACAGTTTGGGTGCCAGAAGATAATGGAAGCTGAAAAGATCAAAGATTTACTTGCCAGAGCAAAACCAGCAGGCAATGAGCTCTACCCAGAATTGAGAAGAAGGAAAACTGCCAAAACTCTCTGGAAGCCCTGCCTTAATTCTAGAACTAGGACTAAGAAGAGGTTAAGAAAACTGTAATACACAACCATATTAAACTTGTATCATAATCAGTACACACATACACATATACATATACAGTACACCTATATACAGTCAACAGTCTGACTGCATTAAACAGCAAAAGAAATTCCTGGCACCTTTTTTTCTCAGAAGAGTATAACTTTATTGAAAAGCCATATGGGTACAGAAGTAGAAAAGCCAGTTCTGACATTTCTGCACACAAACAGCATAGGAAAACTTTTCCTTTCCCCACCCTGGGCCTCCCATTGACCATTTTCCACCAATCAGTTGCACCTGCTTTATTTTGGAAATGGCCTATCTGCCTCAGACATTCCCAGTCAATGACTTTATTTTATTTATTTTAATTCCATTTATATCCCACCCTTCTCCGAAGACTCAGGGAGGCTTACAAGCTTAGCAGTAGCCTTCATTCTATGTATATGCCTGCTTATTAGGGCTTTCACACACACACACCCCAAGCGGCATTATTACAAAGTCAGCTTAATTACCCCCAACAATCTGGGTCCTCATTTTACCTACCTCGGAAGGATGGAAGGCTGAGTCAACCTTGAGCCTGGTGGGACTCGAACCTGCACAAATTGCAGGCAGCTGGTGTTACTTAAGGAGGCATTAGCCCACTGCTCCACCAAGGCACCAAACTTTGGGGTTTGGCTCTGTCTCACACTTCCAGGTGGCACACTTCCCTTCCAGAGTTCCTTACATTCCAATGCCTTCCCTCCCCTCTCCCGTTAACTGTTGTCTGGTTGCTAGCAGAGCTGCGTACACTGCTAGCATACACACGTACACTGCAGCGGAATGTTGGCTGGGAAAAATTGGTTTAAGTGGTAGATGCAGCAGGGAATCTTATTAATAAAGCAGAAGAAGGGAATGAAGAGAGCAAAATGCTTGACAGTGAAATGGAGCTGGCCATAAACTGCTCACGCCCAGCATAGCTGGGAACACTGTGTCTCGAAACACTGTGAAATGAAATAAAACACAAGTGAATCTTGAAATGTTACTTGCAGTGTCTCTCTCCATCCAGGTGCTTGAGCAAGGACACATACCTGGCGACACCTATGTCATCCTTTACATCTATATTCAGAAGTGCCACTGGATCCAAGTCTTACAAAGGAATATGCTAAATGGCACCCTCAGTCTTTTAACCCTGAGTTAATGTTTCCCTGTTGATGTTTACAATTCTATGATTGGGAACTATATTTAAAAATGAGACAAAGTTGGAATCTTCAGAATACATTAAGCAAACATTTAATGCTTTTCTTATCTAACAATGAAGAAATGCTCTTCCTGTTGATAATCTCCTTTTTAATTGCTCCTATTAAAGCTTGTGGGAAAAATCCTTTATCAATGCTGCTCTGATTTTATAGGATTGAGGGAGCTCTTTTCGGTTTTCTTCTGCGTTGTCAACATTAGTTAGTGCGGCAGCAATAAAATCTTTATAAACAGCTTACATGCGAAGCATGGAAAGTCTTGAAGATAAAATTAAGCCTCGAAAAAGCTGCAGGAACCATCCAAACCAAACATTCTTAAATGCCATTCTGAACTCTCCATTGGGGATTCTTATCCCATGGTTGGCATATTGAGCACAGAAAGCTATTTTAATGCAGGGTCAATTGTGGTAAGTTAGTAGAAATTACTTTGCTTCCTTTTGGTTCTTCTTGTTTTATTTCTCCTTGGCAGCTTTGCCTCAAAAGGTGGCTGCTGTCTATTGCTTTTTCCAAGTATCTCACCTGGTTAAAGAATTGAAACCTGTGCATCATGTGCAACTGGAAATGATTCAGCATGGCAGCATTTCCTTCATAGTAAACATTATGAAATATTATAGCACACCATATGCTCTTGTGTGATAGTAGAAATGTGCACTGTTGATGTATTTATCTTGTAATATTACTTTATTGCATTACTAAGATTCATGAGTCACTTTTAAAAATGGTACTAAACTCATTTTCCACATTTGTTTCCGGTCTTCTTTCAGAGACTCAAATTGATTATCCCAAAATATAGATTAGATGGAAATGTAATCTTTTCCAGGGCCATTTGGTGATTGTCATGGTGTCATTGCCCATGTCCAAGAGAAGCTTTTGAGCTGTTTTGCCATACTGGCTCCCCTTGGGCAGCTTTTTCCTATCTTTGGCTGTTTCCCAAAATTAAAGTCTAATTCTTTTGTACAGTCTGTACAGAAAAGATTAAGATAGGTGAGGCAAGTTGTAAGATAAGGGAGCATGATGTTATCAAATTTATTCATATCGTCCAAAATATATCCAATATAATCCCACAGCCTTTTGATTAGCAGGAATGAAATTATCAGCACTGTCACAGATTTCTGAAATGATGACATCAAGTAAGTACAGCTGTGCTTTCTAAAACATATCTGATATGGTCTGATTTTGCCCTTACAAAACATTTTCACATTTGAAAGTTCTCAGATTCGCCAACTTTACATATTGATTATAATAAAAACAAAAGCAAACATACTTTTTCACCTGTTCCTGTTGAATTGCAGGTTTTCCTAATCTTTGTGCAGATACACATGAATCTATGAACAATGGTAAATATATTTGACCTCCAGTTCCTCTAGTCCAGGGGTATCAAACTGCCAGCCTCTGGGCCGGATGCGTCATGGAGAAACCGCACCCACCCCATTGCTGACAATAGGAAAAAAAAAGTCATGATACGTCGCAACAAGTCACGTGACTTTGTGAGTTTGACATCCCTGCTCTACTCTGAATGATCCTAAAGGACAGCTGTTGAACCACCAGGGCAATTTATAAGTTAAAGTAGCATAAAAAGATTAGCAAATAAATAATGTTCCTGCTCCAGAGGAAACTATAAGAATAGTTACAACAATGAAAAAAGTGTGATTGGTAAATTAAAACCCAAACAATATCAATGGTCCCTAAAGACCATACTAAAAATAAGTTGGTTTTTTAATTTATTTTATAAAGACACAGTGGTAGCCAAATGCAACTGTTTAATGAGTGCCTGGGAATGATGCAGGAAAAGGCCACCTTCCATCTGCCTAGTACATTAGTCTCAAGAATCAGTATAGCTTCTGGGTTTCTCCTGCAGATTTCAACATCTGTTAAAACACATTCCCTTAGATCAGTGGTCCCCAACCCCTGGGCCATGGGCCAGTACTGGGCCATGGCATGCCAGCAACCGGGCCGCACAAACAAGCAAAGCCCCATCTGCGAGATGCAGGCAGCACACAAAACCACACACCTTCCATTCCACAGAAAACTTGTCTCCATGGAACCGGTCCCTGCTGCCCAAAAGGTTGGGGACCTCTGCCTTAGATCAGGGATGGGGAGCCATGGTCCTTTTATGACTTGTGGACTTCAACTCCCAGAATTCTTGAGCTATTCAAGAAAGTTAAAAACTTCTTGATAGGAGTTTTATCTTTTATCTAAGGCAGAAGTGGGTAACCATGGCCCTTTTACGACTTATGTACTTCAACCCAGAAGTTGAAGTCCACAAGTCATAAAAGGGGCATGGTCCCCCCCTGCCTTAGATAGTCAGGTTCTAAGTGCTTAAAAAGGAAATCCCATTTGCCACCCCTAATAACCAAGGGAGACATAGACCAAATTTTCTGGAAAGCATCAGGCTCCCTGTCCCTTTCTAGGCATTTTTAACTTTTTTGTTGTTGTTGTTTTGACTAAATATTTAGTATTTGTTTTCCAGTTGATAGGATCGCAGGAGTCCTAAGCTTTTCAATATCCTATAACTGACAGGGGAAAATTATGAGTCTTATCATGAAAGCAGATGAGTGAGCCAAATTTTCCCACTGAGAGATATTCTTGTTTCCCCATGTGATTTTGACCAATTTAAATTTTCTCTAGAAGTTACAACTTACATTTTCCATTGTGACAAAAGTGCATCTAACCCCTACAGAATTCCACTTCAGTTAGTTCGTTTGCTTTGTTTAACTTACATGCCACTCATCTCATCTAGAGGCAACTGCAGGTGGCTTATAATCAATGAAAATAAAATAAAACATGAACATTTTAAAACAATAAATATTAACCCCCAAATTGTTTTAAAAATGTAAATCCTACTACGTAGGGGATACAACAATGGATCTCTTGAACTCTGTATAATAATCTATATATATGGCCATAAATGTTTCCTGTGAAAAGTCTTTCAATCACTAGAACTTTTCTCTTTCATATCACAATAGACATATACAATTCAAAGCAGTTTCTAGAGATAAAGTTTTGGATGCAGTGTTTTGGAAATATTCTCAATTTGTTCCCAAATGCCAGACTGCAATGATACCCCAACAAATATACATATAATGCTAGTCTCTGTCACCTTTGTTTCCATGAATGCTTCTATGGCCTGCAGGAGTAGAATACAGGGTGGGTGATGACATCTCAGTGCTTTATCTAGAAGTAAGATTCCTGCTGCCCTCCCTCTTTCCCACAAAGAAGGCAAAGGACCAATAGCATAGGAGAAGATATTCTGAGCAAATAAAGATAGACCTGGATCTCTGTTGCTATTAAACTTAATTTTAAGTGTTTAGGAGACAACCTGTGGCCTGCTAGGTCATCCTTTCAAAGCTGTTTCCTTACCAAGATCCTCGGTACCTCCAACAAGGACGAAGTCCCAAGGTGATGCCTGTTAGATGTTTAGTGCCAGCCATTGGCAGTTCCCCAAAAGGATCATCAGATGGAGGCAAAGAGGCTTCTTTGCTTCCACTGATGAGCCAAGGGTCCCAGACCCACAGTCCCATTGGCGAGAGAGTTTTATGGTCAAGGAGGGGCCAAGACCCCCCATAAATACCTCTGCACGAGGGGCTGCTCTTTGTTCTAATTCTAATTCTTGTTCCAGTTCTATTCTCCAGTTCTATCTCTACTCCTAACCTCTATTTTAGTCATGTAATCCTAGCTTGTTTTGTTTTATTTTATTTCTCTCTCACATGCAGGCATGAATGCTTTCATGCCAAGTATTTCTTTCTCTTTGATCTATCATGAATAAATCTAATATGATTGCATCTCTGCGTGATGCCTTTGCTTGGAAGCTCCTTTAACGATTCACTCATGAGAACACCTCACAAGTTGGTAGCCAGAGGATGGTTTAAAGGAAAGCTTCCAAGCTTGCAGAAGATTTGAAACTGAAATGGATGGCCGCAGATCCCAGATCGTGACCAGAAGTCTTCAATCAAGATCAACAGCCCCAGTTCCTGAAGCAACCTCCGCTGTAGATGAGACCACAAATGACCTTCATTCCGTCAGAGGATCCGTATCCAGCAGAGCATCTGGGACCCCTTCACATGCCTCTCTACAACTGAACGCCACAGAGGAGAGCATAGAAGGTTTGCAGACTGTCCAAGGCTGCTCAGATGCTGCAGAGACGGACCTGGCTGAGACCAAACGCCGCGTGAGTAAACTGACTGCACAGGAACGTGAAGAGCTGCTTAAAGAGATCTTTGCAATGCAAGGGAAAGGGGGGGCAGCCCAGAAAACAGCAGCCCAGGAAACAGCCCAGAAAGCCTCAGAACCCCTGGTGAGCCTTTCCCTATCGACCACGAGGCTTCCAAATATGGCGTCCGCCATCCTTAGTGACCCCGGGACCCCAGGGCTTTTGGTGCGAACCCCCCCGCCCAGCCGTGAGCTACAGCTTCCTGGGGCAAGCGGAAACAAGATGGCTCCGCCCACGTGGTCTGGCACAGGAAACAAGATGGCGGCCCCCACTAAATCTAACAAAGACTTGATTTTTTTAAGCCTGGAAAGCCAGCAGTCCCTGGCATCCAACCAGAATAGCCAGCAGTCCCTGGCATACAGCAGAAATGACATGCAATTCCTGACACCCGACCAAGGCAGCATGCATATTGCTGATTTCTCCCCCCCACAAAGCCTAAAGTGCTATGATGACAATGAGGTCTGCCCAGCCGATACTAGTACAAGTACAAATGCAATTAAAACGGCCATCCAAGTCCTGACTACGGCCCTGGGGGCCAAGCAGACGTCGGGGGTGCCCACCCCCCCCAAGGGCTCCCATCCTCTCCCCAGGGCCCAACTGCTGGGGGGAATCCAGCCTGCAGCCTCCCAACAATCAACCCCCGCGGCCTCCCACCTTCTCTTCAGGTCTTCAGGACCAGCCAGGCAAGCCAGGCAATGCTGAAAATCCATGTGCCTTTGATTCTCGGGAGGATCCATTGCGGCAACTACGAACTGGCAAATCTGGGCTCCGCCCCCCCAATGCCTCATGGGAAGAAGGGAGAAATCCTGAACAACGCCCTCCCCCGGATCACATGGTTTTCGGGCACGCCCATCTGGAGTTAATAAATAGTCAAGAAAGGATTCCCTCCTCGACCACTAGAGGGACCCCTTTCACTGTGGAAACCACTTTTCCTTTCCCATTCACGTCAATGGACACCTCAAAAATTTTTGAAAGTGGGTCTGATAAGGACTATATTCCGGCAGCCAATTTGCCAAATGATTTTAAAAAACTACAACTGGGAGGGGAGAATTATAGCAGTTGGAGTAAAGATATACAGCTATATCTCTTAAAGAATGGGACTCTACAAATGGTCCAGAAACCACCCCCTCCTCCATGGGGACGTCAAGAAGAGTGGCGACATTTGCAGGCTTATTCGACTCTACTCAGTTCTCTGGATAATAACCTGTTCTCCAGTATACCAGCGGGGCTCAGAGCTGATGAAGTGTGGTGCCTATTATACAATATATTTAACAGCGATACCATTGGTTCCATCACCAGACTTACAACTGAGCTTTATTCAACCAGACTGAGGTTTGGTGCCAGCATGCCTGAACATCTTGCAAAATTAAAGGCACTCAGGTCAGAATTAATATCCAGAGACTTTCCTGTAAATGATGTGAGCATGGTTGCGATCATTTTCGCTTCCCTAGACAGGAGCTGGAGCAATTTCATTGTTTCACTCGAAGCGGTCAAGAGGGAAAACATAAATCTGTCCTACCTCACAGGAAGACTGATTGAAGAGGATAGAAGGAGAAGAGATGCCAGAGAATACGCCAGAGTCACCACTCAGCAAGCCAGAAAGGGGCGCCACAACTCAGAGCAAATTAATGCTCTGCTTAAGTGTTTCATCTGTGGCTCTGAGGAACACCTCAAGAAAGACTGCCCCCATCAACATCAAGCCCCTAAACGTGGTCCCAATCAAGTAAGAGGCAAGGGGCAAGGAAGGGGGCATGGCAGGGGCAAGGGAAATCATACTTGTTCCCTCACCCCCACAACAAGGGCTGATAGCTCCACTGACTTATGGTTACTGGACTCTGGAGCTTCTTCTCACATTACTAATATGAGTCAAGGTTTTAAAAGGTTAAAGAAAATTAACTCATCTGTCAAGGTTGCAAATGGAGATACTGCTTCAGTTGTTGGGGAGGGGTTTGTTTCTGTACCTGGTCTTGGGAAAGTTGAAGGTGTCTTGCACGCTCCCTCCATAGCTAACAACCTATTGAGCATTACCAAATTGTGTGACGATGACAAAGTGGAAGTTTTATTTCGCAAGGGGGGAGGTCATGTCACCAGGGACCAGAAGGTCATTGGAAATATTACAATCATAAACGGCTTACCATATTTTTCTCCCAAGCCACCACAGCCTGCCCCAAGGTTTTCCAAGGGCAGTGTGGGCAAGGAGCCTGAATCTCAGCAGGCACCTACAGCACCACTCAAAGCAACTAGAGCCAAGAGGGTGTCAGTGGGAAAGCGGCTTCATGATAAGTGCGCCCACTTATTGCACAGAAGGCTGGGTCATGCAAGCTTCCCTGTAGTTAAAAAGATGGGAGAATTTGCTGAGGGAGTCCAGCTCAAGGACTGTGACGTGTTTCTGGACTGTGCCATTTGCAAGAAAACAAAGAGGAAGGCTGCCCCTATACCAAAGGTGTCATCCCGTAAGACTCAATACCCATACCAACTAGTACATGTTGATTTGGTTGGGCCTTTTACACCATCCCTAGGAAAGAAAAGGTATTTTCTCACTGCCGTTGATGATTTTTCACGTTACGGTCACGTGTATACTCTCACAGAAAAATCTGAAGCCTTTGACGCCATAAAGTCACTTTACAACTTCGTAGAGACCCAGTACAAGACCAAGATCGCACAATTGCAGAGCGATCGCGGGGCTGAGTTCATGTCTCAGAAGTTTCAGGACTGGGTAAGGCGTAAGGGCATCCGCCATTTTCTAACTGCACCGTTCACCCCTTCGCAGAATGGTGTAGCTGAGAAAAGAAATGGAATCCTGCAAACCATGATGCGTAGTCTGATTGCGGACGCTAATGTCGCAGAGTCATACTGGGGAGAGGCAGTCCATTATGCCAATTACACCTTAAACCGCACCTGGAGCAGTGTTGTGAACCAGACCCCATATTTCCTGGTTCACGGTAGGAAACCAAATCTGGCACATTTGCGTGTTTTTGGTACCTATGCATGGGTGCACATCCCCAAGCAGCTGCGGAAGAAGGGGAGACCTGTTTCCCAGAGACTAAGGTTCTTGGGCTATGCTCCTGGCTCCAAGGCCTATCGTTTCCTGGGAGAAGGGGGCAGGCCTGTGACTTCCCAATCTGCCTCTTTCGAAGAGGATTCCAATTGGACCCAGATCCACTCAAATGATCTGAGCCCATATGCCAACTGACCCAGCAGAGGCACACCGACCACGACATCACCTGAGACGACCACATACCCTGCCACCGACGAAAGTGAGGAACAAGACGAAGATGCGTCCAGTCCCATGGAGGAAGACACGCCGTCTTCACCCCCAGCGACACCTCAGAGACCCGCGGAAGAAAAGAGCGGTGAGTGGCAGAAGGTAAGGAGGTCAAAGCGGTCCAACAAAGGGGTCCCGCCGAAGAGAATTGACATTGGCCACATCGCGTCTGTCAACAGCGTTGTGGTCACCCCAAAATCCTTCTCTGACATCCAGGAGCTGCCCATCGAGGAGCAGGAGAGATGGCAGCTCGCGATGGAGAAGGAAATGCAGAGCTTAAAACAACTCAAGGTCTTCACCCCCCAGCAACCTCCAAAGGAGAGGAAAGTCATTGGCACAAGGTGGGTTTACAAAGCCAAACCACTTGCCAATGGCCTCTACCTATACAAGGCCCGTTTGGTAGCTCAGGGCTTCGCTCAGCGTTATATGGAAGACTACTCGGAGACTTACTCTCCAACCGTCCGGGCAGAGAGCGTCAAGGCCGCCCTCGTGACTGCAGCCGCTCTGGGAGAAGAAGTCTTCCAATTCGACATCCAGATGGCTTACCTCCACGCCAACTTGGACCGGCAGATCTACGTGAGAGCTCCTCCTGGCTACCAGCAAGAAGGGGGAAATACATGGTTGCTTCACAAAGGGTTATATGGTCTTAAGCAGTCAGGGAAATTATGGTATGACTGTCTTAGAAAGAGTTTAGAACGAGTTGGTTTCTCAGAATCTCATGCAGATCAATGTGTTTTCACACGCAATTCCAAGGGAACCACAGAACGGGTGCTAGTTTATGTGGACGACCTATTATATGTAGGGCCTAACAAGGAAAGGTGTGATGAATTTGCCAAGGCCCTGGAAGAAAAGTTTACTCTGAAGTCTTTGGGGTGGGTTGACAAGTACTTGGGTGTGCATATTTTGGCCACTAAAGGGGGGTTTGCTCTATCTCAAAAAGAAAAGATAGAGGAATTACTGGCCAAATGCAAAATGACAGAATCTAATCCTACGCATAGCCCAATGCAAAGCGACTTTTACAACCACACCCATAAGGACGGTCCTGAGTTCACAGATAACACGCTTTACAGATCTGTGATTGGCTCCTTGCTATACATCAGCAATTGGAGCAGACCTGACATAGCTTTAGCTGTGAATCTGTTGTCCAGGCACGTGGAACACCCGAAGGAATTCCACTGGACTGCTGTTAAAAGGGTGCTTAGATACCTAAAGGGCACAGCTGATGCTCTCCTTATGCTAGAACCAGAGAAGGGGAAGACAGCCCAGCTCTCCGCTTACTCAGACGCAGACTGGGCTGGAGACACCAAAACTAGACGGAGCACTTCTGGTTTCCTCATATTGCTAAATGGCTGCCCAATACATTGGCATGTTAGGCAGCAAAAATTTATTTCTTGCTCCACGGCCGAGGCTGAATATGCCAGCCTGTCAGACACGGCCAATGATTTGACTTGGTTCAATGAACTGATAACAAGCATCTGGGCATCTCCCCCTCTGCCCATCCAAATTCTAGAGGACAACACTGCCGCAATTGCAATCTCGGAGGCTTATACAGTAGGCTCCAGATCTCGCCATATAGACATACGCTATAAAAATGTCAGACAGCTTACCAAAAAGGGTTTTATACATGTTGAGCACTGTAACACAGCTGACCAGATAGCTGATCTGTTTACCAAGCCTGTTCCCGTTGACCGGCACAACCTTCTGTGTAAGCGTTTGTGTTTGGCCTTCTGAATGTTTTCATGCATGTCCATGACACCTGCTCACCCCTTACATGCATTCACTGGTCCCTGTCATTGGCTGGCAAGAAGGGGAATTGTTAGATGTTTAGTGCCAGCCATTGGCAGTTCCCCAAAAGGATCATCAGATGGAGGCAAAGAGGCTTCTTTGCTTCCACTGATGAGCCAAGGGTCCCAGACCCACAGACCCATTGGCGAGAGAGTTTTATGGTCAAGGAGGGGCCAAGACCCCCCATAAATACCTCTGCACGAGGGGCTGCTCTTTGTTCTAATTCTAATTCTTGTTCCAGTTCTATTCTCCAGTTCTATCTCTAATCCTAACCTCTATTTTAGTCATGTAATCCTAGCTTGTTTTGTTTTATTTTATTTCTCTCTCACATGCAGGCATGAATGCTTTCATGCCAAGTATTTCTTTCTCTTTGATCTATCATGAATAAATCTAATATGATTGCATCTCTGCGTGATGCCTTTGCTTGGAAGCTCCTTTAACGATTCACTCGTGAGAACACCTCACAATGCCTTCACTTGAAAAGCTGGGCCTACACTCAGAGATAGCCCTGGTGAGGGATACCATGTAGCATAGTCAAATGACAACACAGGAAATGATTTATGACATTTTGTATTATGTCTTAATCCATTATCTACCTGTGAGTAGATGCTAGGTGTGTATCCTCATATACCCCAGAGCAATTATGTAGTTTTGTATTTGAAGGGTTGTAAGCTAAAAAAGAGATCCTGAGAGGTCTCAGGTAACTTAGATAAAGTCTGTTGAATAAAGAAGGAAAAAATGGGAGGAGAAAGATTCAGGGAAGGCCTCAGATCTTCCAATGGGAACTGAGAATACAGAATGCTCAGAAGAACCCTGGTGGCTCTGTGGTTATAATGCAGTATTGCAGACAAACTCTGCCTACAGCCAGGAATTTGATCCTGACTGGCTCAAGGTTGACTCAGCCTTCGATCCTTCCGAGGTCAGTAAAATGAGGACCCAGACTGTTGGGGGAAATATGCTGACTTTGTAACTGCTTAGAGATGGTTTAAAGCACTATGAAACAGTATATAAGTCTAAGCGTTATTGCTATTATTATGTCCTTAAACTGCTAAATGACTTGGGGAGGAAAAGAGAGTGGGGAGGGAGGGAGAGAGGGAGGAAGGGAGAGAGAGAAGAAAGGAAAAGAAAATCTATGGAAGAGAATGGGAGGGATGCTTAACTGGCTTCCTATCCCTTTAATGAAGAACCAGGCTGGAGAACAGAGGGAGGGAAGATGGTGAATTGAGAAGCAGTTCAGTGATCTACTTGATCCCTCTAAGCTTATCAGAGATGTCACGGGGTGATTCGTGTCATAGATAAACTGTTTATGTCCACATATATTGGGGAAAAGACCAAGATGCTGCCTTCACACCACATGCTAAATTTGGTTAGGGACTTTTGAGGAGGGGGTTGATTATGTTGCACATCATATACTGACATCATCTGATTTTGGTGCTCTTTGAAGAATTGGCTTTTTGCATTTGAAGTTTAGTAGCTCAGACATGCCATTCTACCTCCCTATCAATGCTCCTATGATTAGAATTGTGTCATGTAATTATAGGTAGTTTTCAACTTATCATAACAAATTGAGACAAGCAGGGCTTTTTTTGTCATAGAACGCTCAGAACGGAGTTCCGGCACCTTTTTTGGATGGAACCTTGTAGGGTAGGCAAGGCGGGTTGTATGACGTGTGAGTTCCGGCACCTTTTTCTTTTACAAAAAAAGCACTGGAGACAAGAATTTCCATTGCTAAGCAAGACAACTGTTAAGCAAGTTGCATCCAATTTTACAATCTTTACAATTTCTTTACTTACAATGTGCCAGGTTTGAAGGTATACTGTAGTATATGAGTGTTGTGATTGCTGTGGCAGGCCCAAGGATGGAAAAGTTCCTCCTCTCAAGTAGTGTGTCTCAATCACAATAACAATTTCAACCTCTGGGTTAGGGGATTCTTGTTGAGGAACATGTTGGCTGTGGATTTCTGGGAGTCAAAATCCACATATTTTAAATATGGTAAGGTTGCTCGACACTGTTCAGTACAATCTTGTTCTACTCGATTGGTCCCTTTGGCTCTTGATTGAGGCCCTCTGAGTATATCTCCCAAATGCAGACAGGACCAGGAAGAAGAAATAGTCAGGACAAAGCTTACCACTGTATTCATCCAATTATGCCATGATTATCCTCCACAGTTCACAATTTTCTACTTCTGTGTCCATAAAATGTACCATTTTCAAGCAGGGATGAAAAGGAGAATTGGAATGGGGAGAAGGTTCTTCCTTCCCTCACAATATTTGAACTTGGTGGGCCTGATTATCACTAATTTGATAAGATCTGTGCCTGAACAAATTTTATATATATATTTCCTACAGCACTATAAAGGCTAATTGTGCATCTTTTAACCCAATTCACCTTGGTTCTGATAGCAACTTGATCCAGCAAGAATTACAAGAGGAAGGATAAAGGCCTCTCCATTCTTCAGCCTGTGATAATGATTTCAGTTTTAGAAAGGCTTTTGACATAGTTTCCAGGCTTAGAAGGTGGTATGTCGAAATAATAACCTCTTACAATCACAGAATCATAGGGCTGAAAGGGACTGGTGGTCTTCTCGTCCATCCTCTGTTTAAGGCAGGAGACTTTTTTGCATCTGAGATAAATGGGTATCCAATTTCTCTTGAAGACTTCCAGAGATGGAGCACCTAAAACTCCAGGAAACAAGCCATACGAGTGTGTTCTGTACCAGCCTGCTACCAGCCTTGCAGAAAAGGCAACCCCTTTACAGACGGCAAGAGGCTGGAATACGTCTGCCAAATTTATTACAAAAACAAACAAAACACAAACCAAGATACCGGAGCTTTGAAACACTATCTGAGCGGTTGCTTTCAGCAAACCAGCCCTCCCCACACAAGTCATTTATAAAGAGTTCAGGGCGTGGCTTCTCTCTCCCTCCTTCCGAGAAGCCCCATTGCCTTCCTCTGTTTACTCCTACTTGACTGCCTCCTGCGTCGGGCGTCCTTGAACAGGGCCAGCTGTGGGTCATCTTCATCCACGCTGTCAGGCTCACACAGCTGGGTCTCCACCAGGTGAGAGGGGCCTGGCTGGGGGCTCTGCGGAGCCTCAAAGCCATCATCAGCAAGTTCTTCAACACCCCCCTCCTCCCCCTCATCTGAGTCATCCGACCCAACTGCCGAACCCACAGGCTGACCCTGAATCACAACACTATCCCGCACTGCAGGGCCCTTCCCCCGGGTCTGCCGATCCGGATACGGTCGAGATGGAAATTGTTCATGAAAAGCGGTCACCAACGCCGGGGCATGAACGGCGGTCGCGTCTTCCCAGGTGAAGTCCTCTGGTCCGTAACCTTTCCATTCAATCAGGTACTGGAAACGACCTTTCAGCCAACGGGAATCCCTGATGCTGGCGACCTCGTACTCGGGAGTGCTGCCACCATCACGAGGTCCTGATGGGGGAGGTTCTGCTCGGCGGAGTGGACAGGCCGGTTGCTCGGGGACCAACAGAGACCGATGAAAGACTGGGTGCACGCGCAGGGAACGTGGCAGAGTTAAGCGATAGGCGACCGGATTGATGACAGCCTCGACTGGGAACGGTTCTAAATATCGGTGATCTAACTTTCTCACCGGCCGTGTTGACGGTAGGTTCCTGGTGGACAACCAGACCCAATCTCCCACCGATAGTGGAGGCGTATCCCGTCTTGACCGATCAGCAAACCTTTTGTAATCGGCCTTGGCCTTCTCTAACTGACATCGCACCAATCGATGGATCGCCTGTAACTCTGCCATGAAGTCGTTCGCTGCCGGCTCCGGTGAGTCCATGGGAGAAAGGGGGAAAAACCGGGGGTGATATCCCACATTGGCCAAGAACGGTGTCATCTGTGTGGAGGTGTGCTGCGAATTGTTAAATGCAAACTCAGCTATGGCCAGATAGTCCACCCAATTGTTTTGCTGCATATTGACGTAGCAGCGCAGATATTGTTCCAGGATACCGATGACCTTCTCGGTTCCCCCGTCAGTTTGAGGATGATGCGCGGACGAGAGGCAAATCTTGATATCCAACGCATGCATCAACTCCTGCCAGAAGAGGGCTGTAAACTGGGCCCCCCTATCAGAGACGACCCTATCAGGGAGGCCGTGCAGCCGAAACACCTGCTGAATGAACATACGACTAGTGGCGCGGGCTGACGGTAAGCCGCGACAGGGGATAAAGTGCGCCATCTTGGTCAGCATGTCCACCACCACATACACTGTCATAAAACCAGAGGATGGGGGTAAAACCGTCAGAAAGTCCATGGACACAGCCCCCCAGGGTCTTTTGGGTGTCGGCAAAGGCTGCAGTAATCCAGGCGGGGCCCCTGTCGCTGACTTGGCCTGCCTGCATGGGATGCAGGAGGTAACATAGGACTGGACGTCGTGTCGGACTCGGGGCCACCAGAAGGTACGGGAGACCAGGTTCAGGGTCTTGAACAGGCCAAAATGCCCCGCCGCCGGGTTATCATGACACTGGCTGAGGATGAGTCCCCTGAGTGGCCCTCCCGGAACGTAGAGCCGGTCACGATAATACAAGAGTCCATCTGTGACCGTCCAAGGAGAATCTGGCCCCACCTCCTCCTTCCGCTGAGCCACCCACATCTCCTGCTGCTGTGCCTCCCAGATCCGAGCCCGTATATCAACCGGCTCCCGCACCGCAGCAAAAGACTCGACGGGGATCACTGTCCTGGGCAGAAGCTTGTCTTCCACTCGGGAATATTCGGGCTTCCTGGACAGAGCATCCGCTCTTTGATTGTGCCTGCTAGGTATGTACCGAACCCGGAAGTCAAACCTCGCAAAGAAAAGAGACCACCGGATCTGGCGTTGGTTCAAATTCCGAGCGGTCTGCAGGCTTTCCAAATTCTTATGGTCCGTCCGGACCTCGATTTGATGCCGCGCTCCCTCCAGATGATGCCTCCAGGCCTCGAACGCCGCTTTGATGGCCAGCAGCTCCTTCTCCCAGATTGTATAATTGCGCTCCGAAGGGTTCAGCTTTCATGAATGGTACGCGCAAGGGAAGAGGGTACCGCTGGGCGTCATTGCCTGGAGTAACACCGCCCCAATGGCAATGTCGGAGGCGTCCGCCTCCACAACAAACGGCCGTTGCGGGTCAGGATGCTTCAAGATGGGCTCCTTCATGAAGGCTTCCTTCAAAGTCTGGAAAGCCTGTTGTTCTGGAGCGTTCCACTGGAACCGAGTCTTCTTCTGCAGGAGCCGGATGACGGGGGCTGTCAAGGCAGGAAACCCAGGGATGAAAGTTCGGTAATAGTTGGCGAACCCAAGAAGTCGCTGAACATCCTTCACGCGACGCGGGGGTTGCCAACTCTGCAAAGACTCAACCTTACTCAGCTCCATGGCGATGCCCTCAGGAGAAATGCGGTGACCCAGGAAATCGATGGTCACCCGGTAGAACTGGCACTTCTCCAACTTGGCAAACAGCCGATGTTCTCAGAGGCGCTGCAGGACCTGATGGAGATGCTGATGGTGCACCTCACGCGATGGGGAGTAGATCAGGATGTCATCCAAGTAGATCACGACAAACTGATCCAACAAATCCCGGAAAATGTCATTCATGAAATGCTGAAACACAGCGGGGGCGTTGGTCAGGCCAAACGGCATCACCGTGTACTCAAAATGTCCATAGCGAGTACCAAACGCCGTCTTCCACTCATCACCCGGCCGAACCCTGACAAGGTTGTAAGCTCCACGCAGGTCCAGTTTCGTGAAGATCTTAGCCTCCCGGAGTCGGTCCAAGAGTTCGGGGATGAGGGGCAGTGGGTAACGATTGCGCACCGTGATGGCGTTGAGTTTCCTATAATTGCAGCAAAGCCGCAATTCGCCCGACTTCTTTTTGATGAAGAGCACGGGTGCAGACACTGGCGAGGATGAGGGCCGGATGAAACCGTGAGCCAAATTCTTCTCCAGAAAGTCCCGCAATGCAGCCAACTCGGGGTCCGACATGGAGTACAAACGCCCCACTGGGAGAGGCGCATCAGGGACTAAATCAATGGGGCAGTCATAGGGCCTGTGCGGGGGTAATTGATCCACCTCTGTCTCGCTGAACACATCAGCAAAGTCAGACAGTTCGGGAGGCAAGGAAACCCCTGGGGAACCCTCCACCTGGCCGGCACAGATATGGTGGGAGTGGTCCATGCACTGCAAGCTTGGGAAGGTGACCAAGTTCTGTGACCAATAGATCTGTGGGTCATGCGCCCGGAGCCACGCCAGTCCCAAGACCACGGGGAAATGCAGATCTGAGGTGATATAGAACTGGATGGCCTCCACATGGGAACTGATGGCCATACATAATGGTTGTGTGGTGGCCATAATAGGCCCAGACAGGAGCACTCGACCATCGATAGTCTCCACTAACATGGGCGGATCCACCGGGCACTGGGGAACAGCCCATTTGGCCACAAATGCTGAGTCCATAAAATTTGTGGTGGCCCCAGAGTCAATTAAGGCATGGACTGGAATCCCCTCTGGCTTGCCAGGAAGGATCAGACGTGCCTCCAATATCAGATGCCGTGGAGGTCCACAGGCAGCATCGGAAAGACGTCGCTCAGTGTTGTTGTGGGACGCCCGATCTATCACACCGTCTAGATCGGGCTCGGGGCGTTTCCCGACAGAAAAGTAGGGGACTTTCTCGGGGCAGACTCGGTCACTGATGCCTGCTGTCGCTTCTTTGGGCAAAAAGCAGCCAAATGTCCAGGGTCCCCACAGTAAAAACACAACCCCCCCGATCGTCGTCTGTTCATTTCAGTCACCGATAGACGAGACCTGGTGGCACCCAGCTCCATTGGCTCCTCCCTTTGAACTGGGGGCTCACGCACAACAGGGGCTGCAGGGGTCTGTGGGGTGGCACGGCGACTCCTTCGCTGCTGCAACCGAGCATCGATCCGCAAGCAGAGATGGATCAGCCCATTCAGGTCTGAGGGAATATCCACACGGGCCAGCTCATCCAACATCTCCTCCGACAATCCATCCTGGAAGGCATCCACAAGCGCAGCCTCATTCCAGGCGGAATCCTGGCTAAGCAGCCGGAAATCGCTGATATAGCCCTGTAGGGGGCGTGGACCCTGCCTCAGAGCTTTCAGGCGTCGAGTAGCAGTCTGCGTCTTAATAGGGTCCTCATACATCAGACGCATATGATCACAAAACCCCACAAAGTTGTCCAACAATGGGCTAGGTTGAGCCAGCAGAGGCGTGCCCCAACGCGCTGCATCACCCGAAAGAAGGCTTAACACAAACCCCACCTTATTCCGGTCAGTGGGGAAATCAGCTGCTCTCACGCTGATAAAGAGCTGGCATTGTCCCAGGAAAGCAGGAAACAGTTCTGGAGTGCCTGTAAATTTATCCGGCATTGCAACTTGGCATTTTCTCCTGGGTGGGGGTGATGGTGGGGGTGCAGCATGAACCTGAGCTTGCAGTTGAGCCACCTGAGCTGCCAGCAAAGTGAGTTGCTGGGTGAGCTGGGCATTCTCAGCACGTAGCTGCTCCATAATATTAGTAAGGGGTGGGAGGCTGAAAGCAAACTGTTCTGTACCAGCCTGCTACCGGCCTTGCAGAAAAGGCAACCCCTTTACAGACGGCAAGAGGCTGGAATACGTCTGCCAAATTTATTACAAAAACAAACAAAACACAAACCAAGATACCGGAGCTTTGAAACACTATCTGAGCGGTTGCTTTCAGCAAACCAGCCCTCCCCACACAAGTCCTTTATAAAGAGTTCAGGGCGTGGCTTCTCTCTCCCTCCTTCCGAGAAGCCCCATTGCCTTCCTCTGTTTACTCCTACTTGACTGCCTCCTGCGTCGGGCGTCCTTGAACAGGGCCAGCTGTGGGTCATCTTCATCCACGCTGTCAGGCTCACACAGCTGGGTCTCCACCAGGTGAGAGGGGCCTGGCTGGGGGCTCTGCGGAGCCTCAAAGCCATCATCAGCAAGTTCTTCAACACCCCCCTCCTCCCCCTCATCTGAGTCATCCGACCCAACTGCCGAACCCACAGGCTGACCCTGAATCACAACACTGTGATTAATTGTTCACACTATCAGAAGATTCCTCCTTAGGTCCGGGTTGAATCTCTCTTTAATGAGTTTCCATCCATTGCTTCTTGTCCTGCTTTCTGATGCTTTGGAAAATAAGTTGTCCCCCTCTTCCCTGTGACAGCCCCTCAAATAATGGAGGACTGCTATCGGGTCACCTCCAGTTCTTCTCTTCATTAAACTAGACATATCTAGTTCCCACAAATGTTCATCATGTGTTTTAGCCTCCAATCTCTTAATCGTTGTGTTTGCTTTTAGCTGTACTCTTTTTAGAGTCTCAACATCTGTTTTTTTTTTCTATCTTGGTGACCAGTATTCCAGGTCTCGCCTCACTAGTGCAGTACAGGAAGTCCTTCAGGTATGACAGGCCTTTTAATGAACCCTCAAAATTATGACAGACCTCCCCCCCCCAAAAAAGCTATATTTGATACCATTTCACAGTTATGATGGCTGCAATGAGATTGCAATCATTCACTCTTATGATCCACCAAAGGTTGTTATAGCACCCTCCCACCTCTCTTCCCCCATCCCACTTGTGCCTCCTCCCCACGTCCATCATACCTCACATCTACCTCTTGAAGCTCTTCCAATCTCATGTTATGGAAGGAAGGCAGGCTATGTATCCCTGGACTGTGTGGTGATGATCCAAATGCGGCCACCATTTTGTCCTGTCCATTTGTGTGTGGGGATAAAATGGCGGTTGCCAGACAAACTGCTTCATTTTGCTGCCTTAGGTCTCCACAGTGCTGCAGAAGCTTCTGAATGCTGCAGAAAACTTCTGTAACACTGTGGAAACCTGTCTAAGTCAGCAAAATAAAGCACTTTGTCCCCAGGCCATATGGTAACAACCCGAATGTGGCTGCCATTTTGTGAGCAGGACAAAATGGTGGCCACTTTTAGAATCATGCCATATGGCTGCACAAAGAAGGAAGTCATTTCAGCCTTGGAGTTCTTCAAAAGGGCGAAAATCAGGCCTAAGGCCTGGGAGGACGTGGTGGAAATGAGAAAAGGTCTGTTGGGACCAAGGTGGGAAAAGTGGAGCATGGGGCATCTCAGGGCTGGGGAAGGCCTTGGGACTGATGGCCACACAGGATGGACTTTGTAATAGTTGCAGTATGGTTTTTGTAGTACTGTTGCACTCACTAACTAATATGGGTTTTCTTATATTTTAAATTTGCTTTTTCAAATATATTACTAATCATTTACTATAAATCTTAACCTTTAAGAAAAGGCTCCCTTTTAGAAACCAGGACTGACAGGAGAACATTTGATACATTGTAGATAACAATTTCATTTTCAGCTGTTCTCAAGCCTCAATGAACAAAGCAAATATTTAAGCCCAACTTTGGGCAGCACTAAGAATATATCTTACCCATGCCTATTCTGATGTTTTTCCTTTGCAAATTTTTCTTTTACTTTTATCCAGAATGCAATATCTTTTCTATGGCTATGCTTGCATGTTATTGGATGCTTTAAATTTTGTGATGTAACTGGACAGATAACTTTTACTAAACCAGTCAACTTTTACTTTTTTGACGTTCTTTGTTATGCTAACTATAAAAGTAAAAGAAAAAGCAATTTTTCAGGTTCCCCTTTTCATAGGGAGATCCCATTTTATCAGAATATTCTAATAATTTGCTTTTAAATGATCTTCTGTCTCAATTATTTATTGGAAAAAGTAAGCCAAGGCAGAACCTAGGGCCAGATTTGGCCATCAGGATGGCCAGGGCAGGCAGGCCAGAACTAGGCCTCCAATGGTCTCTCCCAGCCAGGAGGCACCCCATGTTCCACTTAATGACCCACACATTGGTTTTGCTCTTCATTGGGGAGAGCAGTCATTTTACCTAATGACTGCTGCAACATGTGACCATAATAGGCAGGCTCCATTAAGGTCATATGTCAAGGACTACCTTTATAGTGTGGTGTTATTGTGATCTTGATACTATCCCTCTTGACCATCAGAAAATTTCACTGCTTGGTGGGGAGGGGAAACAAATAAAAAAAATTCTCTGAAAATTAAGCAGTTAAGTTTTCCGAACCTCTGGGGAACTTTCATTGTGTAAAGTCTAATTTAATACTGAGAGAAACCCTGGTGCTATAAGATATATTGGCATTTCAATTTCCATATTGTTTATTCTCATATATCTGGATGGCACATAGTCAAGGATTCTTTTCTTCAAACATATTCTTCACTTATTATAGAATACATAATGCAATCAAAATTCCCAAGAAATAACAGAACAATCAAAAATATGGTGGTTCCCCCCCCCAAAAGAATACTGGAGGTTTTTTTTAGAGACAGACCAGTCATCTGCATACAAGTACTGGAAAGCATTTGGAGTGTGAAAGTTATATTTCACATGAAATATTGTGTCACTGTTTGGGACTTTCCAGCCTTCTGTTCAGACAATCTGCTGAGTGCTGTAACTTTTCTTTCTTCTTTTTTCTTCAGGGTGGGAAGGAAAAGCTGATTGTCACTTTTGTTTCCACTCTGTTTAAAAAACAAAACAAAAAACTTGAATATATTTATGCTTATTTTCAAACTTCTGTCTCTTCTGCCATGACTATCTTTTTTTTATAGAATTCTTGTTTGTTCTTGCTCTGTTTAGCTTTTACTAAAAATTATGATAATGGAAAACTATTTGGCATACCACGCATGCAGTTATGAAAGTAAAATGAATTTATAATATAGAGAAAATGAGTTATTTTGCTCAAATCTCTTTTATTCATTCTGGACGAACACTACATTAGAAGTGGACTTTCATAGGATAAATCCTACCGAAAGGATGGAGAAGAAAATTACTTTGGAATTTATTGTATAAACCTATTTGAATGGTTGAACTTTATTTTCTGCCCACACTGAGAGTTCAGAATGTGAGGGCAAGATAAAAATCCATGCATATTAGAAATGTTGAATTATTATTATGTTAGGGAAATAATTATCTTTCTGCTTGTTTGTATCATGAACCTGCTCTAATTGAGTTAGGTGAACTGATGGGAGTCCAGGCAACTGAACATTTTTTAATCGAACCTAATTAACATGAAGTGAAGTACACAATTTTTTTTTAAAAAAATCATCCTTTCTTAGGAGCCTGGAGATGACTGACAAAAATAAACCAATATGAGCAACCATATTTGGAAAGAAATATCCACTCCTTTACTAAGGAAGCCTTCATTTGTTTAATATTTATCATTATAGATACAAAGATTCTATTTAAAAAAAGAAGGGTTGGCTACTGGAAGATCACAAGTTTGTGTGCAAATATTATTTCCATAGACACAAGTCAGTGTGTGAAGGATGTTCTGGGAAAGCAAGCAGAAGGAAACAAGAAGACCTGCTTTATATAAAATAATTTATATGTGTCTCTTTAATATTCAGCATCTACACGGAGACTATTTCATAAAACTGAACTTGAGCACCACAATCCTACAAGTTCATTGGAGCACTTTATGTTGGATCATTCCAATTTGTTCATATAATCCTTTGGCAGATAAGAAAACAGGAGCAGGGAATTATATTGCCTTTCCTTTTTATCTTTCTAAATGTAAAATAAAAATAAAGTGAAATAAAAATCCATCTAAGCCTGCAATGGGAAGTAATACATTTAGATCAATTCTGTGTTTAATGTACAACTTTGACTGTGACAGTCAAAAAGGATATCCAGGGATCATGTAGCCAAGGGGATGCTATCTTGAAAACCACAGAATTGTCTCTTAAGTTTCTTTGAGTTTTGAAGATATTTGTTAAAAAGTCACAAACAATCCAGCTGAGCAACTGCAGTCTGTCAAAGTTATGCCTACCTGCAGATATTTCTTGTCAACATGAAGAAGATGAGGCTTAAAGGGATAGGTTTAAAACAGATGTATCCCATTACTACCCATCATCTGTTCCTTCTCTGTTTTAAAAGGGCTTGTATATCTGCAGTTGTTTTGTGTATGCCATTTTTAATAATGTAATTATTGCTGTTTCCATGTTCTGAATTTCACTTCTCTCTGACTTTAAGATTTGTCATTCTCCAGGTCATGTGGTCCATGTGCTTCAGAATAACCAGACAGAGAGATGTAATTCAGGATAAAATTTAATTTGTCTGATAACAATTCAAAATAGCTTGTGCTGTAAAAATGTGTGAATCCTTAAGGCGTCCCAAGGCACTTCGTACTTGCTACAACATATTTCTATGGCTGCCATCTGGAGTTTAATAATGCGCATGTTTTCCTCGAGTAAACATTTTCCTTAATTAATATTCCCATACTTTTGTCTGTATAATTAAGGAGTTCTACATTAAGCTGTAATAACTAGGAGCAGAGTGGCTGGCATGGTTAGGACACTGGTTTGACAAACAGCAAGTTTGAGTTTGGAACCTGAGTGGTGCCATGGGGAAGGGCGAGCTCCCATCCTTTGCTCCAGCTCCTGTTGTGTACATGAAAGGAGCCCCCAACTGGGCATCCGTTGGACAATGGTGATGTCACTCACTAATCCTTTCAACCTGGAAGTGCCTCGGTGCCCCTGATAAGAGTGCAATGCAAACTAATAATTTAGACAGTGTCTTGACTATAAAAGAAAAAATAAAAACATATTAGTTCTATTCTTATTTGTGTGAACTATTCTGTACTACCAGTATTGCTCTTGTGTGAATCCATCTATACTATCGCTCTTGTGTGCTAAAAATGATGAGCCCTAATTTTCATATTGCTGAACAATACACAAACCAAAATACAGTTACATTTTGGCATTTCCAGCTTTCCATACTGAAATATGTTGGACATCTAGAAGAAGTGTATATTGAAATGTAAACATCTGTAAGTGATGTAATAATGGGACGCTGCTGAGAAAAAAAAAATGAGGGAGAGAGTGAAGTAACTCATCCAGCCATCCTTATCTTCTAATTTGCCATAAATATACAGCTGCCTTATATGCAGCATAGAATGGTCCATTCATGCCAGTACTGTCTGCTTTGAGTGGCAGTGGTTTTCTTATTCTAAGCTGATGGCTTTCTCACCGCATCACGCTCCTCTTACTAACCAGGACCAATTAGGGTTCTTAGGAGATTCCTTTAATAATAATATATCCAATTTAGGAATAAGCATTTTTTTGCTTTGGAGGTGTTTTTTTTTAAGTACTCTAAATATTGCCTCCTCTCACCTGCGCTGTTTGCTGTGAGATTCTGGTCCCAGGTTCAGTCCTAGCAAGGGGCAGAGTTTTGCTGCCTTTTGTTGAGCTCAGGGCTCAGTGGGATCTGGTTAGGAAAGAGTTCCAAACAACCCCTGGGCTCTAGGCTAGATACAAATATTGAAAGATCACCTCAGAACGTGAAACCTTACTCGCAGCCAGTCTTCGTTAAATCCCTGACTTCTGCATGTAAACCGCAAATCTCTCTTCCCACTGAAGGAACTGCCAGGCATTCTGGCAACTGTAATTCTAACTATTGATGCAAATCCCTACCCCATAACCACCCATTTCATTACCATTTTATGTTTTTATTTCTTTTTTTTCCTGATTTCTAAGCCTTCACAATTTTCTTCTAGAAACAACCCGGGTGTTTTCTGATCCTACCTGACGGTACAGATTGCATTTGCTCTGTTCACAATGAAACATTAGTAACAAGTTCTGTGTAGCACCCCTTATTTCTCAGAGATGTCATACAAAGATTTATTTTTTTTAAAAAAAAACAACAACCCCCAATTTGCAAATAATTTTAGCTGCCATTTGTTTTTAATAATGCTTTATAGGAATACAAATCTGTATAGCACTTTGGCTTTACTATAAGTATTAAAAGATTGTATTGCCCACAGGCATCTTGGGTGAACCCATTTATAAAGTCTATGAATATTCTGCATGGGGATCTGTAAATGATGAAAAACTGGCCATGCAGAATTGTTTCTGAAAGTGCGTATGCAAACGTATAAGAAAATAGTGCCAGAAAAATGTGACACTTTTAGAATATGCAATCCATTACTTGAAGGGAAAGGGAGAAAAAACCAATGGAATATGCAAGTCAAATGTATAAAATATTGGATTCCCACCAGTGTGTGTGGGAAAAGATTGATGAGATTAGGGCAGCAATTCTGTTAAAGCTATCCTGGTTTCATGAATTGAGCCTAATCCATTTCCATAGCATATTTTCCCCACCCCCATTATCTTTAAGTAATATCCTATGATGTGAGTTTACTGCATCTAACACATATCTAGGGAAACAAAACCAAGTTATTGGATTACATAAATGACATAGTAACAGCAATAATATTGTGATGTATGTGGTGTCTAAGCCAGTTTTAGTTGCAGGCTGTCAAATATATACACCAACTTGTCTGCATGTTGACTTGAGAATGATTAGAATAATATTTTAGGTTTTAGGATTTTATTTCTAGTGATACTATTTACTTTTACATCTTCATTTTACAATTTTGGAAATAAAAATGTGGCACGATCCAAAGTTCATTAAATAGTATTTTAAGGACTTCCAGTTTTTGCACCGTAGTGCACAGCCCTGGGATTGCAGAGCTCTGCACCCCACAGCTGATTTTGTCCTGCCAGGGGACCGTAAATGGGTCTGAAGTTGCCCTGGAGATGCGACAAAGAAAGAAGGGTGTCCCGATGACCATAGACAAACAATGGTCATTCCGTTCGATCTGGGGGAAGCCCTCTAACCCAAGAGGAGAAAGGCTAACTGCACACCAGCGTCTAGCCCAAGCTACTTGCAGCCGAAATCCAAGAGCATGAACCAGAACAATGCTGAACTGCGTGCCTAGAACTGGTGAGAGTATAGATCTTCTACTCTACTCTGTAACTAAGTCCTTGGAAAAGATCCCCAAAGTAAGAAAACCTCCAAAAGTAAAGGGAGGGGACTACACCCCCACTCCCCCATAGATGGAAGTGGCGAATTAACCTTTAAGGGGGAAAGAAATATACTGAAATCAAATTTAAAATACTACAGTCTGGATAAATCTAGAAATAAAAAACTGCTAAATTATACTTTAAAGAATTTTGATGAAACTATGAAAATAATAAATAATAATTTTTTGTCTGAAAAATCTGGAAAACAAACAACTACTGACACCTAGTGGAGAACTAGAACATAGAACATTAACAACACTGATTCAGAAATTGGCAAGACACCCAGAAACAAAGAATAATCTGTTCCCTTGAACTTGAATAACCTTCAGAAGACAGCTGGTGGAAACAAAGTGAAGTGCAGGAGATCCTGGACTCTCAGGTCTGAAGGGGACGATTGCAGTACTTAGTATGGTCGGTGGGATATCCTGTCATGGGGGCGTCCTGGGTGAGGGAACCGGATGTCCATGCCACCTGGTTGGTATGGAGATTTCATCGCCAGTGCCCGGGTAAGACAGGTGGGGGGGTCAGCTGACCACTCCTCTAATATGTGCTTACATGTTTCTCCTTGCCTTCCAGGAGAACTCCTGGTAGAGAGGTTTACCCCTGGTAAATGTTCCTGTTTACCAGTCGCCTGTTATTCTGTGTTTGGCTTGGAGGAGACCAGGGACCAGCAAGAATGTGACACAAAGTATACATACTGGGCCAGCCATAAGATTAAAAAGTGTCTGAAGGAAAAAGAAATACTCTGACTATTGTCTAAACTCAAAAATTGCTTACAGAAAAAGAAAAACGTTGACTCTGAGCTAATCTTTTAGGGGGGAATCTACAGGAAGGACTCAAGGTCACTAAATATACTGAATTGCAATTTTGACTGGTTGACAACTGACCCCTGAATAAAAGAACTGTTATAAAATACTGATTTTACTGATGCCTTGACAATTGGAAATACAGTGGATTATAAAAACTATATATAAAGATAAGAACTATATAAAATTGGGCTGTTTGGATTCTGAGTTTGACTGGTTTGATAAGGCTAATTATAGAAACTATGGCACTGATGAAGGACTATTTGAAAGGGGAAGACAACATGGATATTGCATACTTATTTTATTTATTTATTTTTATTTTAATTCCATTTATATCCCGCCCTTCTCCAAAGACTCAGGGCAGCTTACAAGCTTAGCAGTAGCCTTCATTCTATGTATATGCCTGCTTATTAGGGCTTTCATACACCCCCCAAGCGGCATTATTACAAAGTCAGCTTAATTGCCCTCAACAATCTGGGTCCTCATTTTACCTACCTCGGAAGGATGGAAGGCTGAGTCAACCTTGAGCCTGGTGGGATGCAAACCTGCACTAATTGCAGGCAGCTGGTGTTACTTAAGGAGGCATTAGCCCACTGCTCCACCAAGGCTCTTATCAAAAAAATGACAGAAAACTACATTTAATACTTACTCCTAAAGGACTTAGCCTAGAATATAAAAGTCTGGAATATAAAAGTCCTCCAGAAGTAACATTTCAAGACAAGACAAATACATTCCAGGAGAAAATGTATGTAATCCTACAACAGATACAAATGACAATAGATTCAAACCATGGTGAGATCAAAAATAACTTTGACGACATAAAGAATCACATCTCTAATCTAAACTCACAAACAAATCAGATAACAGAACATAAACTAGAAGAAAATGACTTAATCAGCGAAGCTACAAATGAAGAGAATTATAATTTAACACAAATAGGGAAAAAACCTACACGACTTTGACATAACAATAAAAATGGAAAACATACTTTATTCATCAGAACATCAAAATAAACCTGAGGATAAGAAAGATTTAACAAAATGGACTATAGAACTGCCAGGGGAATCATTAGAGTTCGGGAGACAAAAAGCATATATTTTACACACTCTTTCTTCTTCACTCCCAATAATACTTACAAAAATACAAGAACTTCCTGGCAAGTGGAATATATCAACCAGAAAGCTACTTGGCAAAAGAAGAAGGCAAGAGACAGATTCAAGACATTTGACTTGCCCTACCAGTTGCTGTATTACATGAGCAAACACTTGTTTGAATATGGTTAAAAGAACAGATAACTTTGGGTATAAAGGGGCCCTACAATAAGAGGGATAAGAGATATAAGTAATATATTATTCATAATATATAAAATGTAAAAATATTGGAATGATGTATGTGAATGAAAGGTTTGAAGTTTAAAGGTAAATTAAGCTGAAGAGAATTAGGACTAAGGAATGATTTAAATACTGAGGGGATATTAAGCTTAAATAAGAACTTTGAAAATAAGATATATAGTGATTTAACAAATTAACTTTTTCAAATATAAGTAAAATATAAACTGATCAGAGAAAATATTATAGGTTGATGTTGTAAGATAGATAAGCAGTATAGTATTTTTTATAATGTATGAAATATGAAAACATTGGGATGGTGTATATAAATGGAAAATCTGGATATTTAGATGATTAATATTGAGCAAATTATGACTGATAAGAATTCTTTGAATAACACTGCCATCTTTGCTGCAGTTTCTTTTTCTGCAAGCAATAAATTTTCTTTTGTGTGGTTTGTAAGTGAAATTCACAAACTATTTATTCTTGCAAGGTTGTGCCAAAGACATCCACCCTCCTACAGGGACTCCATTTCTTCTCTGGAGTAGCTCATCTGGTTTGTTTGTCTTTAAGAAAAGTCCAAACATTAGACCAGAATAAAGAAATACATAAAGACTAACTGTGACCTATTTATATAACTGGTTCTAGGGTCATTGGCTAAGATGATTTTATTTCATAGAATGTTAATTATCATTAAAACATATGGAATAGAATCATGAACACCAAAGGCCTGATCTATAAATGCATGTGAATAAATACAGAGATGAAGTCAATTGTGAGGATCCATTTTGTAAAAAAAAAACATACACCTAAGTAAAAAAAAAAAGGTTGAATGAAAAAGGGTCACTGAAAATTTTCTCCCCCATTTGTGAGAATATTTTAGTTTTCACTTGTCTAAGCAAAAGATGGTATCTGATTCTTATCTGTAAGCAGTCATCCATGAAGGATGTTCCTTCCTGGTTTTTATTATATACACATGCTGACTCGGTAGTTGTCATTGGCACATGCTCTTTGAAACCTGTCTGTATAAGAAGAAATTTAGGCTGTAAGATCCTTAAGGGTGTGTGTGGAAGATACACTGCCTTGGACTTTGGAGTACCCACTTGAGATATAGGAGAAGATTCCCTCTTTGGATACACGGTGCTTTAAAAATTGGCCTTGTGTACTGAAAAGTGTTTGCTCTGTTCACAGAGTTGTTCTGAATATTTTGCAGTAACCACTTCTAATTGGTAAGTATAGTATACCTTTGTGGAGTCCATGATATCCTAAAATAAAGTTTGGGTTTTTTTTTTTTTAAATAGTTTTAATAAACCTGAATCATATTGTATTATCTGTCTCTGTGTATATGAAAAGACTTAGTCTGGTTCTTACTTGCTTCTGAAACTGCGGTCTGTAGTTAAAAACAATAGGCAAAAATATTTTCTCTGTTGGGTTGAACGTGACTCACAGTTACTTCACATCCATGTTGTTTTCATGGCAATGTTAAAAAGAAATATCTCCCTCCCTTTCTCCATGTTGATTTTTTTTCAACTGCTCAGTCTAATCTTCAGCTGTGGTATTTCCTGGTGGTCTCCCATCCTGATTCAATAGGTTCAACTTTGATTCATTCACGTATGGCTAGATTCTGCCATCTGTTGGTAGGAATGTTTTTGTATAAGTCTTGATGTGCTATTTGTGCAGTAAACCCTGCAGCACTGGATCAGATCAACTTATCACCTTGCTTACTTACCAGGTCATTCTGGAGCCCTGTGAATGCTTGAAGAAGGCTTATTTCTCAGCAAAATGTACCTTACAGGGTAGCTGTTGGGAGATCATATTGTACAAGTGAGAATTATTTAAGTACTTTTATCAAACAAAGAAGCAATACTAACTAAAATAGTGGTAAGAGAGATGTTGGTTGAAGGTAGAACAGTTGCACAGTAGTACTGGATATGCAGAGAAAGAAGCAGAAGACAAGACAGGGTGAAAATCAGATGAGATAGGAAAATGAATAAGAATTTGCACAGGGCAATCTCCTTACAAGACCTACAAAAAAAGAAGAAGGTATCTGTCTTTCGGTTTTCCTGCCAACGGTGGTTGAAGAACTGGGCACAAAAAAGATCAAGGAGAGTTTTTAAAAAGAAGAAAGAGGCCCTAAGTCACTGGGAACAGGTTGGAACAGCCAAATAGAGAATTAAGGATGGAACAAAAGAAACTACAATTAAGGATGGAACAAAAGAAGCATAGCTGAGAGCAATGTGTATTTGTGCTTTTGGGTTTGTGCTTCCTGTCGAGTCCCTGGACCAGTCCTTCAGTTTTCTTGGCAAAGTTTTTTTGGAAGTAGCTCATCCTTGCCTTTTTCTTCTTGAGACTAGAAGCTGGCTTTACCTAAGGCAGGGCTAGAATCACCTGGTTCCTAGCCTGGTCCCTTACCCATTGCACCAAGCTGCTTCCCGCTCTCTAAATAAATAAAGGTAAAATAAAATAGTGGGAATACTCTGGCACAGCCGGAAAATAGGAGGGAGGAGGGATAGTTTTGTAGGCTGTCATTTAAATAAGCGCATTTCTGGAAACTGCAAGATCAAAGAGATTCAAGGCTTAGCCGCACTGCTCCTCACATACCTATTTAGGTACAAGATGATCAGCTGCCGGTCTCAAGTAAGCAGAGGTCTTTGAACTGATGAAAGGGCTCCACAAAAGGAGCTGCAGGCGGGCAGCCAGAAGAAGAGTTTCAATGCTTTTGAGCTTTAGAAGGGTTTGTATATGGAGGACATCTCCTTCCCTTACTCTCAGAGGCTGTGCGGTATTCCAGTAACAGATGTGGCCTGGTTTTGGCAGCAATGGAAAGTTTCTGTCACTGCTGGTTCATATTTTATTAAATGGTTGCTGATGATTCCCCGGGAACTTTACCAGTACCAGTTAATGTCCCTTAGTCATTTCTCTCTCTCTCCCTACCCAAATACGTATAGCTGCAAAGCAGAGTGTTTCTAAGTTCACTGGAGAAGAACAATGCTTTGTGTGGGTTTCCCTCAGCATCATTCAGTGACTCTCGAAGGGGACGTGAAATGACGTTAAGAGTTAGTGTAACGACAAGGCTCATCAATCCATTTTTTCTGTTTAATGTATGCGACTCTGTATCAATCTCAGTCTTACATAAGCTGAACAGGGATGGGAGGACAGGGAATACAATTTGTGCCATGATGTTTGTACAATGGATAGCGCTTTCGTCAGGGAAAGTAAAAAAAAGAAGTGAATGGGAAGGATGAGAAAGGAAGTGCTATTGAAGAGAAAGGAGAATACATGAATATGAAATAGTTCTTCAAGGGAAGAGAACAGACTTTTTTTTCCCCTAAAAGTTCTTTGCAGATGATGCCCAATTTTTCAGCAGTTGAAGAACTTCTTCTCCACCCCCATTTTTTTTATTTTTTTAGAAAAATTGTCACTGCATTTTGTAAAGCTCTTCCTTGAAATTATTCTTAGAAATAATTGTTCAGATAAAAAGAATATTGGTCCCAAAACCAGGTGGATGGTCTCAGCCAGTATAGTGTTTACTGTGCTGGATGAGGACTGGAGAGGGGTCAGTTTGCTTCTTTATTCAGTCAGGAACTTACAGGATGATCTGAGCCAATTACTATCTTTCTGTGTTACTTTAAAGGATGGGTTGGGAACAAGTGCTATTTTGTGTCTTAAGCTTGGAAGGAGAAAAAAAAGTGGCGTACAATATAAATAGAATAAGCAGGGTTATTTTGACTGCAAAGTTCCAACAGAAACTTTTCTTGGCCAGGCCATCAAACGTCCGCTTGTTTCTTGGTTTCTCAGAATTCCTAGGGTGGACTCTAGAACCCACTTTAAAGTGCTATTGTTCCTGTAACATTTAATCCTGAATTATTTTTATTAGGTATGCTACCAGGAAAGATGAATAAACAAAATACATCCTTGGTTTTACATATTATAACTGCAGCAATAATAAGTTATGCACAATGCTGGAAAAATGAACGAGTACCATCAGAAGAAGAACTAATAAAGAAGATACTGGAATGTGCAGAAATGGACAGATTAACTATGAGATTAAAAGATAAAGAAGAATCAGAATATTATGAAAGTTGGAACTTTTTATTTTATAAATGGTTGGAAAAGAAAACCAAAAAATGAAATTTGTATATGTATTAATGGATTATGAACTCAGCTCACAGGTTGTTTGGGAAATTAACATATGTATGTAAAGAATAAGAAAATAAAATAAAATATGAACAGAAAAAAATAAAGTGCTATTGTTCCTTGGTGGCTAACACCATCAAACTCCTTTTCTCATCAGGATTTATTACCCTGACTTACACAGCTTTTGCAAAACTGGATATATATATATATATATATATATATATATATATATATATATACACACATATATATACACATATACATATACGTATATATATATATATAAAGGTAAAGGTAAAGGTTCCCCCGCACATGCGTGCTAGTCGTTTCCGACTCTAGGGGCCGGTGCTCATCTCCGTTTCATAGCCGAAGAGCCAGCGTTTGTCCGAGGACGTCTCCGTGGTCATGTGGCCGGCATGACTAGACGCCAAAGGCGCACGGAACGCTGTTACCTTCCCACCGGAGTGGTCCCTATTTTTCTACTTGCATTTTTACGTGCTTTTGAACTGCTAGGTGGGCAGATGCTGGGACGAGTAACAGGCGCTCACTCTGTTACGCGGCACTCGGGATTCGACCTGCCAAACTGCCGACCTTCTGATCGACAAGCTCAGCGTCCTAACCCACTGAGCCACCGCGTCCCTTATATATATATATATATATATATATATACACATATATATACACATATGCATATACGTATATATATATACACATATATATATACACATATACATATACGTATATATACATATATAAACACATACACATATACATATATATATATATATATATATATATATATATATATATATATGTGTGTGTGTGTGTTTGTGTAAATTTTAAATTGCTAACAAAGAATTAAGGGAGACTGATATGCATTTCAAACTTATTAGTTTTCATCAGTCAGCCATACCCTTCCGAGATTCGAACCTGGGCTGATTACACATTAGGCAGTTGTTTTCACCTAACAACTGCCTAATGTGTAATCAGCCCAGGTTCGAATCTCGGAAGGGTATGGCTGACTGATGAAAACTAATAAGTTTGAAATGCATATCAGTCTCCCTTAATTCTTTGTTAGCAATTTAAAATTTACACAAATATGAGCTGTTACCGGTGTGACTATTGCCTGTCGATGGCCTTCAGGATAGGCTGACACAGGAAATAAAGATTTGTCCCATGTTTGGGGCCTAGCAAGGTAATCTAAAAAATAGTTAACAAGCATTTGTCATATATATATATATATATATATATATATATATATATATATATATATATATATATATATATATATATATATATATATATATATATATATATATATATATATATATATATATATATAACATTTTCTCCAACACATAAAACCATAGGAATCATTAGGTAAATATTTCTTGCTATACCTTGGAGGAAATGCTTATGTTTCTGTAGTAGCAACATCCCTGCACATTAAATTCACCCTCTCCAATGCAGTGCCCAAATGTGAACACAGCCTTATCTATGGCAGTCTTAGAAGAAACAGGACTGTATTTCATTTCTATAGGGAAGTGAAGTAACAACCCAATTACACATATAACATATATACATAATTACATATATACTCAGCTCTTGCTCTTGAGGATAAAAAAGATCTTTTCTGAAATCAGTATGGGTAAAAGAAGAGTATCAGGTCAGCAATTCAGCAGGGTTGGTTTTTTTGTTTTTTGTTTTTTTAGATCACAGGAAATTCTCCTTTGGTGAACAGTAGACTTTGCTTCAACGTGTTTCAAGCCCATTTCCTTTGTAAATAGCTCCCAGAGTAGAACCTGATAGCCTTTTATAGTATTCCAATTTATCTAGTGCACATTTGAAGAGTTTCATGACATTTGATAATGGGAACTTGGCTTCATCAGAGGTTCAGCTAAAGAAATCTGGTGGGGCAGGGAAAAATGTCACAAGTATGGAAAGTCAGTGGCTGGCCTTTTTCAAGAGCCCCCAAATTTGGCAGAGGATGATGGTGAAAATGTCAAGGTACCTCCTTTGCCAATAACACAGAAGAATGAGCTGGCAAAATAATTTCAAGGAATTGCAGCTAAAGTGTGGAAGAAGGAATTTATTTTTATTTTTCCCCCTCTCCTCTTTTTTTTAAAATGTTTCTTAAAGCTGCTAGCACAGCCAAAGGTCTCAGTAGCATATTAACTAAGCAAGAATGACTAGGAAGGCTTCCTACAGTCACTTATGGTTGGGTCATCTTGTGTGTGGACTGTTGTAATGAACTTTACATGGGACTGATTGGAACTTTATGCCCATGTAACATGTCTGCTTAGTGTCTATGAAGATTCTCAGTCATCCAGGTCATAGTTGTCCCAAAGATGCTTTTTCACAAGGCAACTGGACTTTCTTGTTCTTCAGCCAACACAACATACATGCACACTTCAAACCCAAGAATACACTAAGGCAGAAGCTTGTCCACCCCAAGGATAAAACACCCAGACACAAACTGAGCAACATGGTATATGCAGTACAAGACAGTGAGCCATGTGCAGATCTATACATTGGATAAACAAAACAACTATTTCATAAATGCATGGCATAACATAGGAGAACAAAACCATCAGGACAAGATACAACAGTCTATCTGCATTTAAAAGACAAAGGCCACTCTTTTGAACACAGCAAAATCCACATTTTGGACAGAGAAGACCACTGGTTTGAAAGAGGGGCAAAAAGGCCATCTATGACAAAATTGAACAGTCCTCTCTCAATAGAGGGGGAGGGATATAACATCATCTATCTCCAGACTACAACACAGTCCTTTCAACAGTTCCAAGAAGGCTCCACACCCATTTCCACTACTCAGGTGACCCTGATGACACAGATAAACCTCCAGGTGGCCTGAATGACTGTCTAGAAGAATGCAAATGACCAGCTGTCTGCAAGGAGTATAAATCCTTCCATTCCCCACATCCAGTCAGAGGTGAAGAAGTTTCTTGGATGAGAAATGAAACATCTTCAAAGAAAATCAAGAAAGTTCAGTTGCCTCATGGGATATCTCTGCTTAATGAGTTTCACTAGTTGGCAGTAGGCTTCTAGGTGCAATTCAGGGTGCTGGTTAATGGTGTAAGTCTCTCAGGGATCTGGTGCCCTATACAATCACACAAAATTGGCATGCTTCAGGTCACAACAATTAAATAGTAGTACCTGATGACACGGTGCCTCAGTGGGTTAGGATGCTGATCTTGTCAATCAGAAGGTCGGCAGTTTGGCGGGTCAAATCCCGAGTACCACGTAGCAGAGTGAGCGCCTGTTACTCGTCCCAGCTTCTGCCAACCTAGCAGTTTGAAAGCACATAAAAATGCAAGTAGAAAAATAGGGACCACTGCGGTGGGAAGGTAACAGTGTTCTGTGTGCCTTTGGCATCTAATCATGCCGGCCACATGACCACGGAGTCATCCTCGGACAAGCTCTGGCTCTTTGGCTTTGTAACGGAGATGAGCACCGGCCCCTAGAGTCGGAAATGACTAGCACGCATGTGCGGGGGAACCTTTACCTTTACCTTACCTGATGAAACCCAAGAAGCAGGTCTTCTCTACCACAGTGCTGACCTTCTAGAACAGCATCCCACCAGTAATTCAAATGGTTCCAATTCTGGACTAAGTGAGTGTTGAAGATCAGACTCTTTCCCCAGTCCCTGGATTGGGAAGTGAGATTTGGGGAATATTTAGGGATTGGGTGTAGAGAAATATTGCTTTCTTTTTCTGTACATCTATTTTTGGTTATTTTTGTTTTTAATATTATATGCTCCCCATCATTGTGGAATTGCAGCCCCATAAAGCAGAATGGAAACAATTATCCGAGTCTGTCACTTGCTAACTCTCCTCCAAGAATTCTCAGTTTTCACCAATCTTGCTGTGTAGAAATTGGGAAAATAGAGCCAATTTGGTGTAGTGGCTAAGGTACCAGGCTAAAAACTGGGGACCATGAGTTCTAGTCCTGCCTTAGACACAAAGTCAACTAGGTGATTTCAGGCCAGTTCCTCTCTCTCAGCTAAAAAAAGCGAGGCAATGACAAACCAATTCTGGGAAAAAAATCCTTCTCAAGAAAACTCAGGGCCTAATCCAGGCAGTTCCTATGAGTCAAGAACCCTCCTCCTCCCGCCCAAAATGGAAAAGCCCAGCTACAAGGATAAAATTGGTACCTAGATGAGAAATCAGTAAGAAATCCCATGATGGGTTCATGTTGATTTTCAGTATGAAGCAAAAATCCAGCTGGAAGAAGACATTGGCAAACCATTTCCATATTGTCACAAAACCACATGTCCATGAGAAGTCACCAGGAGTTGGCTTTAAATTGAGAAAGGTCGGTGTAGCAATAAATAGTGGCCATTGGTTTGTCTGGGCCTATCAGCATCTTTGAATGGTTCATTTTTGGCAGACGTCAATGTTTGGCTCAGGTAGCACTGGGATTAGATTTCAAAACCACCTTTGTCCATTGCTCGCAACTAACCTGCAGCAGAGATATTGCTGAAGGAGTTTTTTTAAAAGGTTGCATTCTCTTTTCAGGAGAGTCAGAACTCCCTTCACAACTCCCAAGTCTCACACTCTGGACAAACCACTCTACCTGTCCCAGTTGTTACGCGTGGTAATCCATGATCAATAGTCGGGGGCAGCATTTTTCTTCTGAAATATGCAGAAATGCCTTCTCCTCCACTTTCCTGGGATCATCTTGTTTTGTGCATTTCTGCTCATCAGAAGTAGAGTTAGCCTCACTCCAGACTAAGCCTCAGTGGAAAGAGAAGTTGGCACATTGGTGCAGCGATGGCAATTGCTGGGATAGAGGTGTTTGGGGGAGGAAGGATGAGAGAAAAAAGATGAAGAAAGGGACACCTGTGGGAGATTAGAACAAGGATGCAGAACCCTTTGAAAGTGTCCAGTGACACCAAGAATCCCTTTGAAATTTGCTGAACTTTCATTTTTAATGCAAGAGAAGGGTTAGGGTTAGGGAAATTATTCAGTATATGGGCTGTAAACATTAGTATAATAATTTAACCTAAATTTCATTTCCCCCCCCCCCCCTGGTTCCAGACACTTCTTCATCCTAGTCCTGTTACTACCTTGTTTGAGCATAATAAGCCTGTGATCCCAGCACACTGCTCATAAAACAGTCAAGTACAGTATGGGCTTGAAAAGGGCAGCTGCATAGCCCCAATCTATGAGAGGTCATTTTGCAATATTTAACCCTGCAGGATTCTCATTTTTTTTTTTCTTTTTTTCAACCTCTAAGGTAATTTTCATTTTAGTACGGAATACACTAGTTCAAGCACAGATTTGCCGAGGGCCGGACTGTATGTGATGAGAAAACTCTGATAATAGGATTTGCCGGGGTTTCTAACATGCAACAGTGGAGGCTTTCTTTCTTTTTTTTTCCTTTTAAATCTTCCTCCACTGCAGGCAGTTGTTGTCATACAAACACAGCTGGGACCGGAATTGCTGTCACTAAGTAATGTGGTTGTAAAGTATGACCGCATGTGACCGTATCACTATGGGATGGCTATCCTGGCAGTCCCGGTTGCTGTTGTAACTCTAGAGGTGTGTGTCATGAAGCAAGAACAGGGAGCTGGACCCGGGAAGGAGGATGGGAGGCTGCACAGGGGCGGGGGGGAGGCTGTGCATGGATGGGGTAGTGGTGGTACTGCAGTGTGGTGTGAGTTCAAGGAGCCTGGGGAAAGAGGGAGCAGGGTATGTACATGAATGTGTGCAAGCACAGGAAGGTTGGTCTGATATGGCTCTGAGGCTGTAAAAAAACCTTTGAGCTGCAGTGCAGGGTGAAGCCCAGCCCCAGCCCAGTCCTGCAGAATAGCACAAAGTGGTTTCTTGCTGCCCTGGGTAGCTACAACTGCCCCAGCCTAGACCCAGGCTATACTTACCCTTGTCACCCTGCTTTCTGAGCCTCGCGTTGCTTTATGCTCTGTCACCCTAGCTTCTGTAGCACTGTGCAGACCTTGTTAAGGCAGCAAAACAAAGCAGTTTATTTTCAGGCTGCATGGCAGCGACCCAAATATATGTGCAAAACCCAAGTTACTATAGCAGCTCTATTAGTCTACTGGAATATTGGAAAGCTATTTGTGGAATCCAGTTGTATATGTTTTGTATATATATTTTAATTAAAAAATATCTAGTATTTTTATACTTCGTACATACTTTTAAATAAATAGTGTATTTTAGGAAAATAATTGGAAGAAGAAATATATGTCCCTTTTATCCTAAGAACTAGGAATAGAAAGTATGTGCAAATAGCAGGATGAGACTACCGTTTTTCAGATGACCTACAGGATCTAAGTACTGTACCACTCTAGCTTGAAACCAAATCAGTATTAACCAAAGCATTAACATGTTTTTTTTTTGGTCAGGCTAAGGATGGTGTGGGGTAAAGTCTTGAATGTACAGGGTATCCAAGATGTTTGGCTTTCTTCAGATGATAGGAAATCATATAACCAAATCATTGCTGTCATTCGGCCAGTCTGATCTGGAAAGTGACTCATCAATTGAGTCTGCACAAGAAGCTAAACTAGGCTAAAATGAAGCCAGGTAGTTGCTAGAAGCCCAGCCATTTTGTTAGTAATTTGGATGAAACCATCTCAATGTATTAAGTCATCCTGTGGTTTGTCAGGAAACAGAATAGTTATATGAACACAGCTACTGTTCACTATTTTTTTTTTTAAAAAAAAAACACAGATTGAGGATTTGGCATACTGTGTGAAGCCAGATAACTAGGCCTGAGCAGAGATTGTTCCACATAAAAAAATTCATCCTGCTTAGGTAGTTCTGCACACCAGAACTGGGGTTGGTTTTGTAGAGGCAGAACAGCAATAGGTCAACTTCCCCTCCCTCATAGTAACATTTTAAATTAGGAAGGTTGGTGCAACTTAGTCAAATGAATTTTGTTAAAAAACTGGATGAGATTGGGGGAGGCCAGCAAAAGAGCTCTCAGTGTCTGGGGTAAAATTTTCCATGCTTTCAGTTGCCTCCCACCCACTCTGCAATTTTTGAGGTGCCATTTAATGCCTAGAATGCCTTGCTGGCTGGAGCAGCTCTAGCTGTGGATGAAATGGCGGCTTTTCTTCAAAAGCCAAAGAGCTTGAGCAGCAACCGGGAGAGAAAAATAGGGGAAGGAAAGAAAGAATATGCAGGTGAATGAATTCTTCTGTTTCCGTACACCAATTAGGAAAGGAGAGGACACAGTAATGCTTGGGACTTCCTGCTGCCAGCAAGAAAGGCATTTAGTTGGCAAGCTTAGGAGTCCCACAGTTTGCATGAACGCGGAGTGCATTAGCACATTGTGTCAAGAAACCATGATTTCTTGCACTCCAGGATTAAAAACTAAAGGTAATGTTTTCACTTCATAAGTCTCTATTTAGATTTTTATACAGCACCCTAGGCTTAAAATTTGGCTTCCATTGGAAAATGCTTCTTACTTTACAAGTCTCTCCATTAAAAAACAAAACAAAAAACCCTTCTCACTTGGTCTATCATTTAATGGGGCAAGTTCACATATGGAACAAAATGGAAATGTATATAATTGTAGCCATCTTTTAAAAGTCAAAAATAATGCAGCTTCCTAATTCCATTAAAAATGTCAGTGTGTGTGCGTGTGTGTACGTTCCTTTGTACAAGGGTTGTAATCTAAAATATGTGTACACACCCACACATCCTTTTAAATCAGAGAGCTGGTATGTTCTAAATTAAACAAAACAACCTAAAATCTGTCGAAAGAAACAGGCATTTTGACTATGCAGATTTATGACTGTGAAATAAGGAGCACCAAATCACAGGTTTAAAAAAACAACAGTGAAGGAAAAGCTTAGCTGGCATTTTCAGCATGACTACTAATTAAAACGATATAAGCAAATATGCTCAGGATTGCATGTCGTAGTTACAGTTGTGTGCAATTTTTTTTCCTGTGGACCATTTTATGACTGTGACATTTTTGCACATTTTCATTCATAAGTCTGTTCTTTCCTGTTTCTCCACTAAGTGCCTTAATTTATTTATCTTTATAATTTGCATTAAAATATACATACATATTTATAAACATATTTTACTGGAAATTATTCATGATAGAGCACATTTCATGCTCTGTTATTAACTGCATGAGAAATTTGCAGTAATATAGAACTGGCTTCATTTAGAAAATATGGAGCAGTAAATGCAAAACTAAAGAAAAGCCTCAGTAATCTTTGCCCTGAAATAAATGTAGATAGAATTTGATTGTGCTGCTAGTATATGTGTTATTCTGTAATGCTAACAGAGGAAGTCTGGTGCAATGGTTAAAGACACTGGCCTAGAAACTGGGAGCCTGAGAGTTGTAGAGCTCCCTTAGTCATGAAACCTAGCTGAGTGACATTGGGCTAGTTATGGTCTCTCAGCCCAGCTCATCTCACAGAGTAGCTGTTTTGGGAAAAACAGAGAAAAGCATTAAGTATATATGCTAGTAATGATCCAGAGTTTAGTCATTTGCACTTTTCAGCCTTTTTAATACTTTGTATGACCTTCCTCACCACTTTTGAGAAAAAAAAACATGCACAATAAACAGACATGGATTTGTAAACCATCTACCCTGTCTTGATTGGCTGTACACAAGGGTGGTGGTGTGGTGAAAAATAATAGACTTGGCTGATTTAAGCTTGCTTTGGATGGTTTGCTACACAATGCTAATGAGACAAAGGTGGAAACAAAATCAATTCATCAAAACACTGAAAGACAAGTAGCTAACATTTCCTAAAATGCTCTTAATATTCTGACAATATATTTCATATCTCTTGAGTGTTGGAGAGCAAATACTCCTGTTTCCTGTGATTTTTCTCATATGCATTGATTTATGAAGAAGCTCACAGAATCTCAAAGAAGATATTTATACACTTCTACCTGCTCACGAATGGGATGGGGGCAGGATGTGCTTTCAATCAAGCAAGTTTACTGATTGGCATAGGTAATTTTGCCCATCATTTGGGCATGCCTGATTTGATTCTTGCAGGATCTTAACTCTAGTTGTAATTAGAAGGTGTCCCTGATTTACAAGAAATCAAGTTATTTTGCATTTTTGTTCTCCAGGGGAAGATTTTTTTTAAGCACTTCTCAAGAAGCTAGCAGTTTAGAACAAGAGAAACACAATAGCACTAATGGCTATATTTTGATGTTTTTCCAGTTTAATGATTTTATAAGTAGAGAGGGAGATATTATTATAAAAACATGGGAGACATTAATTTCCTTTTGACGCTAATGATTGTATGGATGGTAAAGGCATTCTACGAATGCAATGGTGTATCTGTGTGAATGTAATCACTCCAGAGTAGGGAGTTGGCTGCTGCCAATAACATGTCGAACACCAATAACTCTGTGTTTCTTTACCATCTCAGTCTTGGAAATCACAGTCTGAGAGATATGATGGACTAGCCATGGATAAAATGTTAATGAAATCTTAACAAATCCATCTTTGTGAATGATAACTAACCCAGGGACAAAAAGTCTGTTTGTCAATACATTTTAAGTTTAGGTTTGCAGTTTTTATTCATGAGCTGCTCAGACAGCAGCAACAAGGGCTGCTTTTTAAATTGATGAAATAGTGCTGACTAATATCATGGGTAGATAAATTATAATTCCTTTATAAGGTCAACTGCGTTGGCTCCTACTTCATTTCTAAGCAGAATCCCAACTATTTGGATCAAATGAATAAAGGTCTGTTTCCTCTCCCTTGAACCTGCCGTCCTACAAAACCTTGGTAGGAAAAGCCATCCAGTATCTTAACCCAGGGACGCGGTGGCTCAGTGGGTTAGGATGCTGAGCTTGTCGATCAGAAGGTTGGCAGTTTGGCAGGTCGAATCCCGAGTGCCGCATAACAGAGTGAGCGCCTGTTACTCGTCCCAGCTTCTGCCAACCTAGCAGTTCGAAAGCAGGTAAAAATGCAAGTAGAAAAATAGGGACCACTACGGTGGGAAGGTAACAGTGTTCCGTGCGCCTCTGGCATCTAGTCATGCCGGCCACATGACCACGGAGACGTCCTCGGACAAGCGCTGGCTCTTCGGCTTTGAAACGGAGATGAGCACTGGCCCCTAGATTCGGAAACGATTAGCACGCATGTGTGGGGGACCCTTTACCTTTACCTTATCTTAACCCACTTCTCTGATCAGCTGGAAATTAGTGGCAGCTTGCCCGTTTCTAAAGAGATTAGTACATGGAAGGTTGCCTTACTCTTTCTGCCCTCCTGGAGATCTTGCCCAAGGTCAACTGGGAAAGGAAGGAGATTAATGTGTGTGTGATTCCAGAATAAGTGTGAAGGCATGTGCATGAGGCTTGTTGCCTCCAGGAGCTCAAGGTGGTTTCCATGGATAGCAAACATACAGACAAATGCTTGAATTACCCAGCATCTTTTGTGACTGCAAGAACAGTCAGTCTTCAGAGACAAGCTCAGATTGCCTTCTTTGAACACTAGGATTATATTCTTCAAACAGCCTACTTGGAGGCTCTAAGCCTTGTCTTCAGTAAAGCCATGGCTTTATTTTCTTACCTCTCTCAAATTCTTAACTCTGTGCCTAGCATTTTCACTTTAAAATGGGCTAGATATGTGTGTGTGTGTGTGTGTATGCATAAAATGCACAAGTTTGGCAGGGTCATCAGTTTTCCCAAGAATAATTCCACATTTAACTATCTTTAGGACCAAGCAGTTGACCATGATGGCAAAGACAGATTTATGCTACTGTGTACCCATTGTGCAGTAAAATCTAGTGTTCTATCTATAATTACTCTAAGAAAATCACATCCCATTGATTCCACCCCCCATAATAATAACCTTAATCCTCAAGCTTTTAAAAATGCAACTTTTAAAAAGGCTTTACCTTTTCTTTTCAATTTGCTTCCCAAGCCAAAGTAATAACGTATCTACAGCAAAATAAGAAAGACAAAGGAGCAGTAGGGTTTCTTTTATGGAATGCTTTTAATGCCACTTTTGCTACAGATGTCACAACATGATGCTCTCTTGCTCACAGCTGGGTGAACTGAGATGGCGATTTTGATGGAAACTACATGAAGAAAGAAAGCATTGCTCCCAAAAATGACAAATGGTTAATTAACAGCAGATGAACTGGCAATATTCTTATTCTCTTCTCTTCTCTTCTCTTCTCTTCTCTTCTCTTCTCTTCTCTTCTCTTCTCTTCTCTTCTCTTCTCTTCTCTTCTCTTCTCTTCTCTTCTCTTCTCTTTCTCTTTCTCTTTCTCTTTCTCTTTCTCTTGCTTTTAAGGGCATGGGCATTGCATGAAATTGTCTAGAATGTACAACAATTGTAAATACGTTTAGTAGTTTTGATTACTAGAAATTCCTTTTCGTTGAACTTCAGTGAGTTGAAGAGCAAGTTCACACACAAGTTACTTTGCCCAAATGAAAAGTAACTTGTATGTGAATTTGCTCATCAGCTCATGCTGTTTGAAGAAGAGGAACTTCTAGCACTCAAAACTACTAAACATATCTACAATTCTAGACAATTTCATGTTATGCCCCTACCCTTAAAAGACAAAATTGCCTTCTGGGACTTTTCTAGCCAATCTGGCACTCATCCAATGTTTCAGACAGCAATTCCCATTCACGCCAACCAGTATGTCCATAAGCACAAGAATTGCAGTCCTAAACATTTGGAGTAGATCATGAAGGAAAAGAAATCATCTGCCCTCATACAAAATTCACCTCCTCACAGAAGGAAGTGAAAATATAATTGTAAAAATTTCGCAGTTAGTATCAAAGCTCTTATACTATATAAGGCATCTCAGAGAAAGGGAAGCAACTTGCATTTGTGTTCAAAATTATTATGGCCCTAGTGTGGTTCTAATACACAGTATTAGGCCCTTTTAATTAAGGTAGAATTTTATTTCTGAAATCTTGATCCACTCTTTCATTTGCTGCTGGAGCTTTCTTTAAAAGTTGCAATGAAACTTGCAAACTCATAATGAAAAGATTTTACAAATGTTTTTAATAGTACTAATCTATATGGTTACCTAGAAGGAAGTCACATTGCTTTTAGCACACTTAACTTTTTTTTTTATTTTTTTTATTAAAAAGTTTTATCATACATTTTATCTTTAACAAACCCCCCTACCCCTCCCCTATCCCTCCCTCCTTACCCCTCCCCCCCCTCCCCCCCCGACTTCCCAGAGCTAAGTACAAGGTATAAAAAACAAAAAAAAAGAATCATAAACAACCACATGCTAACAACCGTAAACTCTCAAATCTATCACTCTCTAGCTCATATAGAATAACTACAAACACTATTAATATAAAATCTTCATTTCAAAAAAAAAAAAGAATTTAGGCAATCTAGCATGACTTGGGACGCGCTTCAAAGCTCCAGCCTTGTCCATCTGTACATCCAAAACACCATTCCAATCCCCCATAAAAATAACAGATTTATAATCCAACTGGGTAAGCTTTGTATAAAGTAAACTAAAAAAGTCAGCTTGTTGTTGAGTAGGAGCATATAATCCAACTAAAAGCGTCTTTTTGCCTTCTAGCAGCAACTCTATCATAACATGTCTTCCATGCTTATCTACTTCAATTAAGTCTGCTGTTAAAGCACTTTTAACATAAACAACCACTTCATTTTTCTTATTCATTGCAGAAGCAACAAATCGCGTACCCAACCTTAAGTTCAGTAAATACTTTTGATCCACAACCCTAATATACGTTTCTTGCAAACATATAACATCTATCTTGAATTGTTTTAAATATTAAAAAACTTTCTTCCTCTTCTGTGGTGCATTTAGTCCATTATCATTCCAAGTTAAAAATTTAGTTGTCATGCATATCATCCCAAAACTCTTGAAGCGCTACTTTGATAGGAGTATCTTTTTTAGGCCGTGCTCCTCCCACTGCTTGGCTATAAGTACGTTGTAAAAGTTCCATAGACTTCTGCTGATCTTGTTCTTTTATTTTTTATTTTTAAATCGTTTTAAAGCAGCACACGTCACCCTCTGCTCTCTAATATCATCCAAAGAAGTTGTAGCTTGATCTCCTCCAGCACCGTTCTCCTCTGTCTGTCCATCTTCAGCCTCTTGATGTTCTCCTTCTCCAGATCTCTTTACAGCTTCCAAAAGTAATAATGGAGTTGCTTTTAAAACATTATTGTAAAAATCACGCGCCTGCATCACAGTAACCAAACGGTACCTTTTACCTTCATGCATCACCATCAACCCAACTGGAATCTCCCATCTGAACCTTATATCTCGTTGTTTGAGCTCTTGCACAAGAAATGTAAAATCCTTCCTTCTCCTTAAAATCTTTGGAGGAATTTCTTTTAGAACCAAAACTTCTTGATCAGCAATCACAACTTTAGAATCATAGGCAGCTTGTATAACTTCATCTCTAATTTCCCTCTTTACAAAATAAACCACCACATCTCTAGGCAGCTTTCTCTGTCTAGCAATCCATGAATTCACACGAAACACTTTATCCATGCCTCCCTTTATTTCAGATGCTGGCTGATTCAATACCACTTCCAGAGCCTCAGAAATCAGCTGCTTTAGATCTTCCTTAATATTCTCTTTTAAGCCTCTGATTCTAACAGCAAACTGCATCTGGTAATATTGAGCAAGACTCAATTCTCTGTCCATTTTGTCTCTTAAATCTTCATTCTCCAGTACTTTTGCTTCTAGTATGGCATTCTTTTGAGTCAAATCTTCCACTTTTTCATCCAGATCTTCCACGCATTCAGCCACTTTATACACTGAGGACAAAATGTCTGCCTTCATCACACTGAACTTCTGTTCCATCCTCTCTTCCATTCTCTCCTCCAGTTTCTCCAATTTCTCCTCCATCCGTGCAAATTTATCACCCATTGATTCCAGAATTACCTGGGCATGTTTTTCAAGAGCATCTTGTAGATCCTTCGGTGTCAATACATCAGGAGGATGCAACGCCTGCAATGATGATTGTTGCGTCGGAGAAGTTCCAGCACTCCGAAGAGTTTTTGAGGGAGGTTTAGCCGCCATCTTTTACTTCCACTTGTGACGCACTTTCACTTTAAGTTTAAAAAAGTCCATCAAGCTCGAGAGTAAAATATAATAATCCTCTTCATCCTTTCCTCTTGTACCGCTCTGCCTGCTCCTTTTATTCCATAGTCCTTCCTTCAGGCAGGGGTGGTCGCAAACGCCTGGCTCTGCTCCAAGAAATCCGGAGCAGAGACGCTGGCCAGCTGGGAGCGACCCAGGCTACGGGGGAGTTCGATCCTTCAGCCACCCAAGCTACAAGCTCAGGCGGCTCCGGAGAACTCAACCCCTACCTGGGGCCTCACCCCCTCCTCTTCTCCCGAGGAGGGGGCTTCAAATTCACCCGAACAGCTGATCGACGCTGTTTCGGGTGAAAATTACTCAGCTGAGCCGCGGGCAGCCCGGGAAGGCTGTCTCCGGCGCCGCGCAGCCACCGGAAGTAGTAGCACACTTAACTTTTAAGTTACCATAAATAGTATGGGAGTCTCATGTGAATCTTGAAAATACTTTGATTAAAAATTTGTCCTGATAGTAAATATTTTTTCCCCCGATATAATGGTTCCATGTTCTCTATTTATCTCTGGATGGGATCCATGTCATTTGTCCCTTGCCTGGTTAAATTTCTTTTTCAGATTTGTACAAGAACATGAAAATAAATGTTAGCTTCTGGAAGCAGTAACACAAATGGGAGTGTTGTGGGGGGGGGAAATAACTTTTTTTGCCAGTTTTCTGATATCTGCAAAGTTGAAGAGCCATTGTACGATGCATGGGCTACCTGTAGCACGAAGGGTTCTTCTTGAAATCAGATAATTGTCAGTGCAGAGAATATAATAGTTGTGAGTGAAATGAATACAATAGAATTCAAATGGCCATTCCGCTCACAAAAGAAGCTAGGAATACTGTGTAAAGAATTGCAGTAGCTTAGATTCTGGAAATACATTTTCAATCCATCTGTTAGCTTTCTTTAAATCAATATTAAAATATAGCACATGGTCTAGATTTTAAAATATTGCAAGGTTTTATTTGTAAATGGTGTCATTTTTGAGAAAGAAAAAAAGAAAGAAAAGGTGAACAATAGAAATTTGCCAACTCTCTAATACCTGCATATTATGGTTGATAAAATTATCATTAAGGACAGTTATATAAATAATAATATTTAATAATTATTTATTAAATGTAGATGCTCCCCAACTCCCAATGGCACATATCAGAACAGGGTAGTCAATTTTATATATTGAAAAACAGCAATATGCTCATGTTTCCTAGTTAGTGAATTAACAGATCTCTCTTTCTCTGACTTTTCAAAGATACCAACTTGACACAATAGAATAGCAGAGATAGCCTTGGATTTCTAATTTAGAAAGAGACTGAAAAAATAAATCAGTTTTACAAAATGATCAAATCTAGTTTCCTCTTTAATTCCTTTTTATGGTGGAAAATGTTTTAGAAAACTTAATTATAAGAATGATTGACAAATTAGAACCTAACTAATGAATAATTAAACAAATGTTTAAAGGGGCCTGGGAGAGATCACTTCTTCATCCTGCGACCTGCATATAAAATGTCCCTCCCCTAATGACTGTCCAGTAGACATTCATAAGTGGGGGATTCCCCATAGACGCAGGTTCCTTCTTTTACATAGAAACTTTTCTGCTTGAGGAATTAAGGTTTCATTTTCACCAGAGTCTGACAGACATTCACCAGCTGAGAGGAGAGACAATGAACAGTTGTAGCACAGGGAAAATCAAGTGTCGTTCAACCTCATGGCTCTCTTTCCATGTTCCTTAAAAATGGGAGAAGTCATCTGTATAGCAATAGCAATAGCACTTAGCTTATACACCAATCTGTAGTGTTTTGCAGCACACTCTGAGCAGTTTACAACATCAGCATATTGCCCCCAACAATCTGGGTCCTCATTTTGCCGACCTTGGAAAGATGGAAGGCTGAGTCAATCTTGAGCCAGTCAGGACTGAACTCCTGGCTGTGGACAGAATTAGCCTGCAATACTGCATTCTAACCACTGCATCTCCATGGCTCCTCATTTACATGTATCCCAATTTACATGTGTGTATAGCAGGTAGCCCCCTTCATAGATTACTGCCTTGTCATGGCGAAGGGGCTTGCATAATTCAATGAAGCTATGAGCAGGTCCTCCCAAGATGGACAGGTCATAGCAAAGAGTTCTGACAAAATGTGATCCATTGGAGAAGGAAATGGCAACCCACTCCAGTATCTTTGCCATGAAAACCCTATGGACAGTACCAAAAGACAAATGATATGATGCTGGAAGATGAGCCCCTCAGGTCGGAAGGCATCCAATATGCTACTGGGGAAGAGCAGAGGGCTAGTACTAGTAGCTCCAGAAAGAATGAAGCAACTGGGCCAAAGGTGAAAGGACACTCACCTGTGGATGTATCTGGTGGTAAAAAGGAAAGTCCGATACTGTAAAGATTTTTTCTCCATAGGAACCTGGAATGTAAGATCCATGAATCAAGGAAAGCTGGACGTAGTCAAACAAGAGATGACAAGACTGAACATTGACATCTTAGGACTCAGCAAACTAAAATGGACAGGAATGGGTGAATTTAATTCAGATGACCATCAGTTATACTACTGTGGGCAAGAATCCCTCAGAAAAAATGGAGTAGCCTTTGTAGTCAATAAAAGAGTAAGAAAAGCAATACTGGGATACAATCCCCAAAATGACAGAATGATCTCTGTTCAAATCCAAGGCAAACCATTCAATATCACAGTAGTCCAATTCTATGACCCAACCACCAGTGCTGAAGAGGATGAAACTGACCAGTTCTATGAAGCCCTAGAGCACCTTATAGAACTAACACCCAAAAATGATGTCCTTATCATCACGGGGGATTGGAATGCTAAAGTAGGAAGCCAAAAGATAACTGGAATAACAGGCAGGTTTGGCCTTGGAGTACAAAATGAAGCAGAGCACAGGCTGATAGAATTTTGTCAAGAGAATACGATGGTCATAGCAAACACTCTTTTCCAACAACCCAAGAGACGGCTCTACACGTGGACATCACCAGACAGTCGACACAGAAATCAGATTGACTATGTGCTCTGCAGCCAAAGATGGAGAAACTCTATACAGTCAGTAAAAACAAGACCAGGAGCTGACTGTGGCTCAGACCATGAGCTTCTCATTGTAAAGTTTAGGCTTAAACTGAAGAAAGTAGGGAAAAGCACTAGGCCACTCAGGTATGAATTAAATCATATCCCTGTTGAATATACAGTAGAGGTGAGAAATAGATTTAAAGAATTAGATTTGATAGACAGAGTGCCTGAAGAACTATGGACAGAGGTTCACAACATTGTACAAGAAATAGCAACTAAAACTATCCCAAAGAAAAAAATATGCAAGAAAGCAAAATGGCTGTCTGAGGAATCTTTGCAAATAGCTGAGGACACGAGGGAAGTGAAAGGCAAGGGAGAAAAAGAAAGATACGCCCAATTGAATGCAGAATTCCAGAGAATAGCTAGAAGAGATAACAATGCCTTCTTAAATGAACAGTGCAAAGAAATATAAGAAAACAATAGAATAGGGAGGACTAGAGATCTCTTCAAGAAAATTGGAGAGATGAAGGGAACGTTTCATTCAAAAATGGGCATGATAAAGGACCAAAATGGCAGGGACCTAACAGAGGCAGAAGAGATTAAGAAGAGGTGGCAAAATTACACAGAAGAACTATACAAGAATGAACTTAACGTCCCTGATAACCATGATGAGGTGGTCACTGACCTTGAGCCAGACATCCTAGAATGTGAAGTGAAGTGGACCTTCGGAAAGCTGAGCAACAACAAAGCTAGTAGAGGTGACAGTATTCCAGCTGAGCTATTCAAAATCTTAAAAGATGATGCAGTAAAAGTGCTACATTCAATTTGACAGCAAATTTGGAAAACTCAACAGTGGCCACAGGATTCGAAAAGATCAGTTTACATTCCAATTCCAAAGAAAGGTAGTGCCAAAGAATGTTCAAATTATCACACCATTGCACTCATTTCATATGCTAGTAAAGTTATGCTTAAAATTCTACAAGCTAGACTCCAGCAGTATGTGGATCAAGAACTACCAGAAGTACAGGCAGGATTTCAAAGAGGCAGAGGAACTAGAGATCAAATTGCCAACATACGCTGGATCATGGAGAAAGCTAGGGAGTTTCAGAAAAACATCTACTTCTGCTTCATTGACTATGCTAAAGCCTTTGATTGTGTGGATCACAACAAACTGTGGCAAGTTCTTAAAGAGATGGGACTGCCAGACCATCTTATTTGACTCTTGAGAAACCTATATGCGGGTCAAGAAGCAACAGTGAGAACTGGACACGGAACCACTGATTGGTTCAAAATTGGGAAAGGAGTCCGGCAAGGCTGTATACTGTCACCCTGCCTGTTTAACTTATGTGCAGAGCACATCATGAGAAAGGCAGGGCTAGATGAATCAAAAGTTGGAATTAAGATTGATGGGAGAAATATCAACAACCTAAGATATGCAGATGATACCACTCTAATGGCAGAAAGTGAAGAGGAACTAAAGTGCCTCTTGTTGCGAGTGAAGAAGGAGAGTGCAAAAGTTGGGTTGAAACTAAACATTAAGAAAACCAAGATCATGGCATCCGGCCCTCTCAATTCCTGGCAAATAGATGGGGAAGAAATGGAGGTAGTGACAGATTTTATTTTCCTGGGCTCCAAGATCACCACAGATGGGGACTGTAGCCAAGAAATTAAAAGACGCTTGCTCCTGAGGAGGAAAGCCATGGCAAATCTAGACAGCGCACTAAAAAGCAGAGACATCACCCTGCCAACAAAAGTGTGTATAGTCAAGGCTATGGACTTCCCAGTTGCAATGTATGGCTGTGAAAGTTGGACCAGAAGAAAGGCTGTGTGCTAAAGAATTGAAGCCTTTGAACTATGGTGCTGGAGAAGACTCCTGCGAGTCCCTTGGCCTGCAAGGCGATCAAACTGGTCAGTCCTAGAGGAAATCAACCCTGACTGCTCTTTAGAAGGCCAGATCCTGAAGTTGAAATTCAAATACTTTGGCCACCTAATGAGAAGGAAGGACTCACTCGAGACGAGCCTAATGCTGGGAAAGGTTGAGGGCAAGAGAAGAAGGAGACGACAGAGAATGAGGTGGCTGGCTGGAGTCACTTAAGCAGTAGACGTGAGCTTAAATGGACTCCAGAAGATGGTAGAGGACAGGAAGGCCTGGAGGAACATTGTCCATTGGGTCCTGATAGGTCGGACACGACTTCGCAACTAACAACAACATAGCAGATAGCAGCATCTGACTATAGTTATCTAGGCTCAGACCTAAGCAGGATCTGGCTGAGTTGTCTGGTTAGTTTTTGGATAGGAAAGATGCCAGGAGTCCCGTGTTTATAAAGTACCCTGAGAGTGAAAAAGCAACAACAGAAGAAAACAACGAAAACCCCTTCCATATTGCTGTCAAGAAATGTAGATGGACATGATTGCAAAGTTACCAGAGACTCTACCCTTGCTTTTAAATATGTAAAAGAAAACATATAATGTTAAAAAAATGAATCTGTGGCTGCTCAACTGATCTTGCTAACTACAACATGGTTTTGTGTTGAACAAGACATATAGAAGGTCTCGATCAAAGTAAACTACTAGCCTGATCTTTTTTCGGCATCACCATTGCATTCATATACCTATTTTACTTTGAGATGATAACTAAAGAGCTTTTTGGCATCCCAGAAAGAATAGGATAGGGAGTAGGGAGAAGTTCTGTTTTCCATATCCTGTGTTAAATAACATACTGTTATTTAATTGAAATTGTACGCTAATCTTAGCTTTCAGGATTAGTAATGCTTTAAGGCCAAAATGTAGACATGATAAAAAAATATCTAACCTTAGGCATTTTCTCTCTGTAATCTTTTTTGTCATGCCATCTGCATAAGATTTTGCTTATTTTGTAAATGAAATTATTAGATTTATCGATCAAGTGTAGAACTAACCACGCCATTGTTCAATTCACAGAGTTGTGCATTATGTCTTGCCCTGGGATTGCAACTTCCTACATCCCAACATCAGGAAACATCCATATAGTGTCCATGCTACAGTACAGAAATTTACTGTAAAATCATCAGAAGAAAATCCTAGCCTCATTATATACAGTATACTGCTCAAAAAAATAAAGGGAACACAAGATAAGACATCCTACTATTAAATACAGTACATTGTGTTGTTTAAGTGTTCCCTTTATTTTTATAATAATAATAATAATAATAATAATAATAATAATAATAATAATAATAATAATAATAATAATAATAATAATGAGGAGGAGGAGGAGGAGGAGAAGAAGAAGAAGAAGAAGAAGAAGAAGAAGAAGAAGAAGAAGAAGAAGAAGAAGAAGAAGAAGAAGAAGAAGAAGAAGAAGAAGAAGAAGAAGAAGAAGAAGAAGAGGAGGAGGAGGAGGAGGAGGAGGAGGAGGAGGAGGAGGAGGAGGAGAAGAAGAAGAAGAAGAAGAAGAAGAAGAAGAAGAAGAAGAAGAAGAAGAAGAAGAAGAAGAAGAAGAAGAAGAAGAAGAAGAAGAAGAAGAAGAAGAAGAAGAAGAAGAAGAAGAAGTTGGAAGGGACCTTGGAGGTCATCTAGTCCAACCCCCTGCTAAGGCAGGAAACCCTATACCATTTCAGACAAATGGCTGTCCAATCTCTTCTTAAAAACTTCCAGTGTTGGAGCATTCACCACCTCTGGAGGCAGGTTGTTCCACTGGTTAGTTGTTCTAACTGTCAGGAAGTTTCTCCTTAGTTCTAGGTTGCTTCTCTCCTTGACTAGTTTCCATCCGTTGCTTCTTGTCCTGCTTTCAGGTGCTTTGGAGAATAGCTTGGCTCCCTCTTCTTTGTGGCAGCCCCTGAGATATTGGAACACTGCTATCATGTCACCCCTTACCCTTCTCTTTTTGAGCCGTATATATTATCTTAGCAAACATTTAGCTTTGCCATTGCCTTAGTAACCAACAACTGGCATTCTTTTCAATCCAAAGGTTATGTGTGTATAAGATTAGGTGGTGTGCATCTTTTGTTATCTGTATTTCTTTTTTCCTGCTATTGTTTTACTCATCACTAAGAAACTGTATTTTCCTTACGTTGCATTGTAAATTATAAAGTCAGATTCCCCCACTTTATTTTTGGTCAAGGCTCTGTTACTGAAACAAAAGCTTCCTGACATAATAATTGTTTCAACGATTTTACATGACATGCCCAAATGCTTTGAAGTAAAGTATTCTGTTTTAGAGCAGCGGCCCCCAATCTTTGGGGCACCAGGGCCTGGGTCTGTGAAGAGAGGTTTTTCCCCAGACTGGAGGCGGTGTAGTTTCGTGTGCTGCCTGCATCCTGCAGATAGGGCTTCACTTGTTTGTGTGGCCTGGTTTCTGACATGTTGCGGACCGGTGCTGGTCCACGGACCGGGGGTTGGCAACCCCTATTTTAGAGCATTTGTTTTCAATTTTGTAAAGTGCACAAGGTAAATTATCTTGAACAATGAAAAGATGCTATTGAATGAATGAGTTCTATTGATGGGATACCCTTATTACAATGCAGAAGGCATGGGGCATCTTGAAGACAAGCAGATGTGTTATTTATTAAGCTTCCACAATAAAATGCAGTGATATTTAGAATGTCACAGGGCTCGTTAATGTGACTCCTGCTGTGGAGATTCCTATCCCTTTGGAAGTCCACGTCTCATATTCATTGCTTAGTAACCCTCTTAGCATTTTAAAACCCCAATGAAATGAAAGGTTCTGGCAAGAGTGTATTAGATTTTTCATCCTCTTGGATCTGAGGAATTCAGGATAGGGAGAAAACTAGTTGGGGCAAATAGAACCTGTACCATACATGAAAAGAACATACCCCAATAGTCTTAAAGATCTAAGGTAGCAATGTAGACTCTATGGCTTACAATTGCCTGAATTTCCTGTGACCATACGAGTCGCGTTTCAGTTGCTACTTTGCTTCAGCTACCAATGAAATCTACCTTTCAAGTAGAATTTTTTTTTTGTCAACCACAGTTCTCTAATGATTCTCAGCAGAATTGCTGTTTTACCAAAAGACACTTATATCTGATCAGCTGAATTTCCATCTGTTTGTCATTCGCAAGGTTTCTTTTGATGTTATTATTTTGTCTTTCAAATGGTACAACATTCACCTTTCAATATTTGCAAGTCAGGTTTTTGGCCTCGCACTGAATGTGTCCTCTGCAAACATTACAGTGGGTAGCATTTGGCCAATTTAGGAGATGATCTAGTTTAATGAGACTTTATTGAGAGTAGTACATATTGCTCTACTTAATTCAAACCTGTAAGCATCTCTTCTTCATTAAGTGGAGTGGTGAATGTCATCCTAGGGTTTTGCCCTGAAGTCCTGCTCTCAGGGCTCTGTGTAGATTGTAGATTAAAACAGACTATTGTTTCATGATTAATACACTTTAATAATCTTGCACTCTCAATAAATCCTTGAGCTCAGCAGCTGTTTGGGATACTTATGAGTAATTATATTCTAAGGTGGATAGCCTTAGAAAGAAGCATTCTTTTTTGGTTGTTTTTAAAAGGTTTTTTTTTTTTGTGATTTACATGTTTCTGTCCCATTGGAAATGTTCAAATATTAGCAACCTTTACCTGCTGTTAAATAGCAATTATCAAAGCCCAATAATGTTTTTTTTTAAAAAAAATCCCCTAAATGCAAAAAAAACTATAATATTTTGAGCTCATCAAGACACATTCAACTAAAAGAGCCATGGTGGCACAATGATTAGAATGTGGTATTGCGAGCTAACTCTGCTCACCCTGCTACGAGTTTGATTCCTTTGATCCTGACCAGTTCATGGTTGACACAGCCTTCCATCCTTCCGAAGATGGTAAAATGAGGACCCAGATTGTTGGAGGCAATATGCTGACTCTGTAAACCGGCTAGAGAGGGCTCTAAAGCACCGTGAAGCGGTATATAAGTCTAAGTGCTATTGCTATTGCTAAAGCATGCACATAGGGATGCAGTAGTGCAGCCTTTATATTAAAAGCACAGTAAGCATTTGCAGCTGGTATGAAGTTGCCGGTATGAATATATATATAGTGCTTTTTTTGTATAAGAAAAAGGTGCCGGAACTCACACATGTCATACAACCCACCTTGCCTGTCCTACAAGGTTCCATCCAAAAAAGGTGCCGGAACTCCGTTCTGAGCTTTCTATGAGAAAAAAAGCCCTGTATATATATATTACTAAAGTGTGATTAGCACTTTACTTTCTTTAAAGTAATTCATTTGCAGAGGAATATTATAGCCTCCTTCTATGGATGCTACCATTTTAATAATGTGGTCTATTATAATGATGGGGTGTTTGTTTTTGCACCTAGAAACTTCTCTGACTTTGCTATGGGAATAGTCAATGCACAAGAAAGACTTCCAGCCCCTTGACTTCTGTGAACTTAAAACCTGGGCTAACAGAAATGTTCCTATCTAATCAACAGTAAAATTAGTTTTTTATAAGCTGTACTGAATTCAGGTGTAACAAGCTGTATGCTAGAGATTAGGTGGCCATTTCCTCTCTTTTCTGTGAAAAGCAAATACAATGTTTTGATTTTACCTTTGCTTTGCAGAGCATGGCTGCAATCTACACTGAAGCAGCGTTAACATTTTGATTGTTTGACTTCCTGTGGCGGCGCGGCGCCGAAGACAGCCTCCCCTGGCTGCCCGCGGCTCAGCTGTTTGTTTTTTCGCCCGAAACAGCGTAGATCTGCTGTTCGGGCGAGATTGAAGCCCCCTCCTCGGGAGAAGAGGAGGGGGTGAGGCCCCAGGTAGGGGTAGAGTTCTCCGAGGCCGCCTGAGCTTGGAGCTTGGGCGGCTGAAGGATCGAACTCCCCCGAAACCTGGGTTGCTCCCAGCTGGCCGTCGTCTCTGTTCCAACTTTTTTTGGAGCAGAGCCAGGCGTCTGCGAACCATCCCTGCCTGAAGAAAGGACTATGATTTAAAGGAGCAGGCAGAGCGGTACAAGAGGGGAAAAGGTGAAGAGGATTATTTTACTATACTCTTTAACTTGCTGGACTTTTTAAACTTTAATTGCAAGTGCGTCATAATTGAGGATTAAAAGATGGCGGCTAAACCTCCCTCTAAAACACTCCGGAGTGGAGGATCCTCGCCGGTGCAACAATCATCATTACAGGCGTTGCATCCTCCTGAAGTGCTGACATCGAAGGATTTGCGAGATGCTCTGGATAAACATGCCCAGGTACTTTTGGAATCAATTAATCAATCAATTGCTGACAAATTTACACAGATGGAGGAGAAATTGGAGAAATTCGAGGAAAGAATGGAAGAGAGGATGGAACAGAAGTATAGCGTAATGAGGGTGGACATTTTGACCTCAGTGCATAAAGTGGCGGAATGTGTGGAAGATTTAGATGAAAAAGTGGATGATCTGGCTCAAAGGAATGCTATATTAGAAGTAAAAGCACGGGAGAATGAAAATCTAAGAGGCAAATTGGAAAGGGAGATAAGTCTTACCCAATATTACCAGATGCAGTTTGCTGTCAGAATCAGAGGTTTAAAAGAGAATGTTAAAGAAGATTTAAAGCAGCTGATCTCTGAGGCCCTTGAAGGGGTATTGAGCCAGCCAGCATCTGAAATAAGAGCAGCTATGGATAAAGTGTTTCGGGTGAATTCATGGATTGCTAGACAGAGAAAATTGCCTAGAGATGTGGTGGTTTATTTTGCAAAAAGAGAAATTAGAGATCAAGTTATACAAGCTGCCTATGATGCTAAGGTCGTGATTGCTGAACAAGAAGTCTTGGTTTTAAAGGAAATTCCTCCAAGGATCTTAAGGGGAAGAAAGGACTATACATTTCTTGTGCAAGAGCTTAAGCAAAGAGATATAAGGTTCAGATGGGAGATTCCAGAAGGGCTGATGGTGATGTATGAAGGTAAAAGGTACAGGCTGATTACTGTGAAACAAGCGCGGGATTTCTACAATAACGTTTTAAAAGCAACCCCATTAACGCTTTTGGAAGCTGGAAAGGGATCTGGTGAAGAAGAACAACAAGGGGAGGAAACAGAGGAAATTGGTGCTGGAGGAGATCAAGCCACAATTTCTTTGGATGATCCTAGAGAGCAAAGAGTGACACGTGCTGCTTTAAAACGGGCAAAGAAAATAAAAGAACAAGATCAGCAAAAGCCCTCAGATTCTTCACAACGTACATACAGTCAAGCTGTGGGAGGAGCACGGCCTAAGGAAGTTAGTCCTATCAAAGCTGTGGTCCAAGAGCTTTTTGAGGATGTACATGGCAACTAAATTTTTAACCTGGAATGTTAATGGATTAAATTCACCGCAGAAGAGGAAGAAAGTTTTTCAATATTTAAAACAATTTAAGATAGATGTTATATGTTTGCAAGAAACGCATATTAGACGTTTGGATCAAAAGTATTTATTGAACTCGAGACTGGGTACGCAATTTGTTGCCTCTGCAGAGAATAAGAAAAATGGAGTGGTTGTTTATGTTAAAAGTGCCTTAACAGCAGACTTAATTGAAGCAGATAAACATGGAAGATATGTTATGATTGAGCTGTTGTTAGAAGGTAAAAAGACGCTTCTAGTTGGATTATATGCACCTAACCAACAACAAGCTGATTTTTTTAGCTTACTTCATACAAAGCTTACCCAGTTGGATTATAAATCTTTTATTTTTATGGGAGACTGGAATGGTGTTTTGGATGTACAGTTGGACAAGGCTGGAGCTTTTAAGCGCACTCCAAGTCATGCTAGACTGCCTACATCTTTTTTTGAAATGAAGGATGACCTGGAATTGCGTGATATTTGGCGTGAGAGACACTTACAGGAGAAGGATTATACTTTTTATTCTGATAGACACCAATCTTTTTCGAGGATTGATTTTATTTTGTTGACTAATGATTTTTTTCTGAGAACTAAAAAGGTGAAGATTTGTGCAAGAATTATTTCTGACCACAGTCCAGTTTGGCTGGAGATTGATAAGGAGAAAAGAGACAGGCGTTCGTGGCGTGTAAATGAGAACTTGTTTAGAAATCACAGAAATGTGGAAGAATGTAAACAGAGGATGAAAGATTTTTTTGAGATTAATATGAATAAAGGTACCTCTATGGACATGGTTTGGGATGCTAGCAAGGCCTATATGAGAGGGGTGTTGATATATATGAATAATAGACATAGACGTGTAGTGGAATCTAGAAGGAAAGAACTGGAGAATGAAATAAAGGAAAAAGAAAAGGCTTTGATTTTGAATCCAGAGGATGTGAAGCTTAAGCAGGCTATTAGACTGCTAAGAGGACAATTTGATAAATTACTGGCAGATCAAGTGGCAACCAATCTGCGGTTTGCTAGGCACAATACTTTTTGCAACCCTAATAAACCAGGCAGATGGTTGGCTTATAGACTGAGGAAAAAACAAAGGGCTTCTAATATAGACAAGATTGAGTACAAAGGTAGGGTTGTGTTTCAACAGAATCTTATTAAGGATGCTTTTGTGGATTTTTACTCGAAACTATATACTAAAGAGGAAATTAATGTAAAAGATATCGACATATATTTGGAGAATGCTAGCTTCCCAATTCTTACGCAAGTACAAAAAGAGGGGATTAATCAACTGATCACAGAAGAAGAAATTCTTACAGCAATTAAAGAACTGAAGGTTGATAAAGCGCCAGGCACGGACGGCTTGACTGCGGCCTACTATAAAAATTTACAATTTGAGATGATTAAGCCGTTAAAGGAACTGTTTCAGACAATCCAGAGGGGGGGAAAGGTGCCACCGTCTTGGAAAACAGCTTTTATTTCTTTGATTCCGAAGGAAGACCAGGATGCTACTCAAGTTAAAAACTATAGACCGATATCGCTTTTAAATACAGATTACAAGATATTTGCTAAGGTTTTGGCTAATAGACTGATGAGGGTTCTACAACAGGTGATCCATGGGGACCAAACGGGGTTTATTAGTGGTAGGCAAATGAAAAACAATGTGAGGCATATAGTTGATGTGTTAGAGTTTTTGGAAAGGAACAACCAGATATCTGCGGCGCTAATCTTTTTAGATGCTGAAAAAGCTTTTGATCAATTGAATTGGCAATTTTTGTTGAAAGTTTTAGACAAAATGGATTTTGGGGAAAATTTTTTGCAACCGATTAGGGCATTATATCAAAAACAAACTGCCCGAATTATAGTTAACAATAGCTTGACAGAAGTATGTAATATTGAGAAGGGCACAAGGCAAGGGTGTCCGTTATCGCCCTTGTTATTTGTGTTAACACTAGAGATATTACTGGTTAAAATACGGAATTCGGAAAAAATTAAAGGGATACGAATTAGAGATCAGGATTATAGATTGAGAGCATTTGCAGATGATCTGGTTGTTACAGTGACCCAGCCTGAGAACTCTGTTGTGGACCTCATGGAGATAATAACACAATATGGGAAGGTTTCTGGATTTAAAGTTAATATACAGAAAACTAAAATTTTGGCCAAAAATATGACAATTTCGCAAAAGGCTCTCTTGGAAGGGCTAACTGGATTCGAGATTGTTAAAAGGGTTAAATATTTGGGGGTGTTTTTGTCGCCCTCTAATACAAAGTTATATAAAAATAATTATGAAAAATTGTGGGGGAAAATTCAAAAAGAATTGGCGAGTTGGGGAAAATTGCAATTGTCTTTGTTGGGACGGATTGCAGCAGTGAAAATGAATGTCCTGCCTAAATTTTTATTTTTATTTCAAATGATACCGATTCTTAAGAAAGATTCTAACCTGGAGGAGTGGCAGCGAGGTATCAATAAATTTGTCTGGGCAGGGAAAAGGCCACGAGTTAAACTTAAGATTATGCAGGATATTCGTGAGAGAGGTGGTCTTAAAATGCCTAACTTTAAACTATATTATGATGCTGCTGCATTAGTAGGAATAAGTGATTGGATCAATTTGTCACAAGAGAGATTATTAAATCTTGAGGGCCATGATTTGTTGTTTGGCTGGCATGCATATCTGTTGTATGATAAGAAGGTAGATAATGTGTTTAGAATGCATATTCTAAGACAGGCATTGTTGAGAGTTTGGAAGAAGTATAGACATAAGACAGACTGCAAGATACCATTGTGGGCAATTCCTAAACACGCAATAGAAAATATACATGCTGGCCTCAAACATGATGTGACTACGTATAAGGAGATTCTAACCTTGGAAAGAAATGTTTGGTGTTTGAAATCATATAGCCTCCTGCGAGAAGAGAAGGTTGTTCAAAATTGGTTTCAATATATTCAGCTACGGGCCAGGTGGAAAGAAGACCAGAAAAATGGATTTAAAATGACTGATGAAAACTTGATAAAGCAAATCAGAAATCAGGGACCAGCACATATTAAGCGGATATATCTTGCGTTGATAGAGATTGATTCAGAAACAGAACTTGTTAAGGATTGTATGGTAAAGTGGGCCCAAAACATTCAGGAAGTTATTACAATGGACACGTGGGAAAAGATTTGGGTGAGGAATGTAAAATTTACACAAGCTCAAAACTTAAGAGAGAATTTTTATAAAATGTTTTATAGATGGCACTTAGATCCTAAAAAGCTGGCAAGTATGTATCCGAACTATCAGCCTAAATGTTGGAGGTGCGGTGATGAAGATGCAACATATTTTCATATATGGTGGACTTGTAAAAGGGTTAAGGCCTTCTGGATAAAAGTCTGGTGGAATATGCAGAAGATTTTTAAACAGAGGATAAAGTTTTGTCCGCAACTTTTTTTGTTGGGAATAATTACAGATGCTACAGTTGTGGACACTAAGTTGATGTTGAATTTAATTACGGCAGCGAGACTTTTGATAGGTCAGTACTGGAAGAAAGAGCAACTGCCGACCATAGAAGAGTGGACTCTAAAGGTTTCCGACCTGGCTGAGATGGCGAAGATTTCGGCCTATTTGAAAGATCACTCGCAAGAACGCTATATTTTGGAATGGAGAAAATGGATTGAGTTTATCCAGAACAAGTATAGGGTCAAGAAGCTATATGTAGCATTTGAATAAGTCTTCTTTCGTTTTTTTTTTCCTTTTATTCTAGTTTTTTATATATATTTAATATTGTTGTGTGTCTTATCCTATATAAGTTAGAGAGTGATGGATTTTAGAACTTATAGTTGTTAGTATATGATTGTTTATGATTGCTTTTCATATATATACCTTGTATTTAGCTCTGGGAAGTCCGGGGGGGGGAGGGGGAGGGTGGAGGGAGGGGGGGGAGGGTGGGAGGTTGGGGGGAGGTAGGGGGGGAGTAGGGAGGGAGGGGGGTTTTTTAAGGGAAAACTGTATTTTAAAACTTTTCAATAAAAAAAAAAAACATTTTGATTGTTTGATTAATGGCTCGCAGAGCATAAAAGATCTACTGAACCATATATTTAGTTGGAAGTTCTTCAGCTAAGCAAGCAAAAGCCTCTGGATTTATCTCACAAAGTGGGTTAATAAATTACAAGTGGGCCCTGCAACAAAAAGTGCAATGTGCAGTGTTCCTTTTCAGAATCAGTCATTCAGCCAACCCATCTGGTCTTCTGCTTCCTGCCCCAAGACTGTTCAGGTTCTATTTTTACACATCTGCCAATGCTTAGACATGCTTTTCTGTTCCACTCAATCTATTCACATTTTAATTTTTTTGCATGGGTTGGAAAGTTTTGATTCCAGAAAGAGTCATATTCAATCTGGGGAGCAAATTAATGTATCAGCTCTAAAATCACATTTGATATTACAGACAGACCAAAGATGTTATGGCACCAGGTAGGTAAACTCTAGGGTTGAAATGATCATGAGTAAGAATTTTGAGTAAAAAAACCCAACACAATGGTGCTAATATAAATCTCTGTTTAAGCCACACCATTTAAAAAGTAATATGTTCAGAATATTTTGGATGTTTTTTCTTAATTAACATACCCCTTTCATTCGTGTACTATGGTGACTGTCTTTGGGCATCTTTCTTTTTTATCATTCCTAATACTACTTTACTGAATATATCTTTGAGCAATTATTCTAAGTTCTTGTTTAACAAATTTGTAATTTAAGTTTTCAAATGATCAAACCAACATATAATTGGAAATTGACTTAACCAGTAAACCAAACTGACTTTCCCTAAAGTATAATAGGATTTATTAGAATATAGAACATAGTAGCATAATAGGGTTGGAAGGGATATTTTCGTTCATCCCCCAATAGTATTCTGAACAAATGGCTGTCCAGTCTCTTCTTGAAAACCTTCAGTTGTGGAGTACCCACAACTTCCAGGGGTACCGTATATACTTGAGTATAAGCCAAATTTTTCAGCCCACCGAATTTTTCAGCGCGCACCTCCCCAAACCTCCCCAAACGTCGGCAGGTCTCCGGACCTCCGCGCCCTGCCTGCCTGCTTCTTTCCGCAGCGGAAAGAAGCAGGCAGGCAGGGCGCGGAGGAACGGAGACCTGCCGACGTTTGGGGAGGTTTGGGCGCCTCCCCAAACCTCCCCAAACGTCGGCAGGTCTCCGGACGGCGGCGGCTTGGGAGAGGTGCGCGCGATCCTGGAAGCACCGAAGCCTCAGCCGCGCGCAAGTCCTCGGTAAGCTCCGGGCGGTCACTTGCTTCGCGTCTCCTGAGGGAAGGGGTGGCGACTGGAGCGGGTGTGTTTCCTCGCCTGCTGGGCGCCGCGATTTGCCCGGGGAACGCGCGGGCCCCGAATGGCAGCGTGGAGCGAGGAAGCGGACAGCCAGGGCTTCCCCGAGAGCCGCGGCCACACAGGGTATTCCTGTGTATTCAGGCTTGCAAAATGGCGGATCGAGCCTCTGCTGGCGGCAGAGGCTTGCAGAGCGCGGATCCAGCCTCCGCCGGCGGCGGAGGCTTGCAGAACGGCGGATCCTACCCACAGCTGTTTTGGAGTCTAGGTTGACCCCTCTTCTCTGTGAAAGCTCCTCAAGTACTGGAACACTGCTATCATATCACCCCAGCCCTTCTCTTAATTAGACTAGACATATCCAGTCCCCTCTATCATTCATCTTATGATTTAGCCTCCAGACCCCTTATTATCTTTGTTGCTCTTCTCTGCACTCTTTCTACGGTTTCAGCATCTTTTTTTTTTTCATATCATGGTGAGCAGAATTGGATGCAGTATTCCAAGTGTGGTCTCACCAGTGCAGTATAAATCACTATTATCACTTCATGTGATCTTGTTATTATCCCTCTGTTGATGCAACCTAGGACTGCTTTAGCAGGTGTTTTTTTTTGGGGGGGGAGCAATTGTAACACACCTTCATTTTCACATCCTTCAAGGTGGTGTGATTAGTTTTGCCTCAGTGTTTATTATCTGGAGCCAGGATAGTAGCCATTGAACCTGTAAGGGGGGATTCTTTTGAGAAGTCCATGCCTTCTTTCCTCCATTCTTCCTGAATTGTCCTTCTCTAGTGGTCTTACATCTCCAGTTGTTTCTATTTAGCTTTCCTCTTATTTTGTGAAGCTAATAGAACAATTTAATATTGCAATAGATGAAAATATGAACCAAACTAGTAGAATAACTTTGAATCTACTCAGAAAGTAAGAAAAATAACAATCATAAACTGGATTAACAAATGATAGTAGACTGGACTTCCGAGTGGCAAGGCTCCGTTGATGGCAGCCATTTCGGCTGTCAGCCCCGCTGTCTCCGTAGAGCCGCCAAAAACAGTGATGATCAGCTGTTTGGTGGCTCGGAAGCTTGCTCCTCAGGAGAAGAGGAGGGGGTGAGCGCCCAAGCAGGGGTAGAGCTCCCCCAGACCGCCAGAGTTGAAACTCTGGTGGTTGAAGGGTTGAGCCCCCCCGAAGCCTGAGTTTGCTCTGGACTCCGGGACGCCTCTGCTCCAAGGCTTTGGAGCAGAGCAGGACGCTGCAACCATCCCTGCCAGCGAGAGTGAACTTTGGATTACTTGGATGCAGGCAGAGCTGTACAGGAGAATGTTGTCGGAGCAAGTATTTGAACTTTAACTCAGTAAAGTTTGTGGAGACTTTTAAGTGGTGTGGAAAGTGAAAGTGCGCAATAGAATTAAGTGGGCGAAAATGGCTGCCAAGTCAACTAAAGTTCCTAGAAGCACAGGGGCTTCGCCAGTTCAGCAATCTTCATTACAGGCTTTAATGCCCCCCCTCCGGCACCCGCACCTGCACCAGCCTTGACAATAAAAGATCTGCAGGATGTTTTGGAAGAGGCTTTGAAAAAACAATCTCAGCAATTAGCTGAGCTTATTGAGGAGAAGAATACAGAAATAAGGGCACACATCTTACTTGCATTTCAAGGCATGGCTGTTTGTATTGAACATTTGAATGAGAAAATGGAAGAACTTAGCCAAAATAATATGAGATTAGATGCCAAAATGACGGATGCTGAAACAGTGATGGAAAAGATTGATGACGATTTATTATTGGTCCAGCATAGAGAGATGGAGTTTGCTGTGAGAATTAGAGGGTTGAAGGAAGACCCTAAGGAAAATTTGAAAAAAGTAATTTCAGAAGCTCTTGAACAGGTTCTGGGGTGCTCAGCAGAAGATATTATGGTGGATATAGATAAAATATTTCATGTTAATTCCTGGATTGCAAGACAAAGGAAGCTACCTAGAGATGTGGTGGTTTATTTTACAAAGAGAGCAATTAGAAATGAGGTTATTCAAGCGTTTTATAATAATAAATTTACAGTTGCAGAGCAAGAAGTTTTAATTTTGAAAGAGATCCCTCCAAGAATTTTAAGGAGAAGGAAAGAATTTGCTTTTCTGGCAGAAGAATTAAGAAGACGGGATATCCAGTTCAGATGGGAGATCCCAGTAGGTATGGTGGTGATGCACGCAGGCACGAGATACCGTCTTCTCACAGTTTTACAGGCACGTGATTTTTATGCTAATATTTTGAAGGCAGGCCCCATACCACTTCTGGAATCTAAAAGGAAGAATGGCGAAGGAGAGCGTCAACCACAAAGTGAGAGTATACAAGGTGCTGAAGGAGTTACACAGTTGAAAGATGGAGAATTCCAGAAAGCTACAGGAGTGGATCAGATTTCAGTACCAACGGAGGAGGTCAGAGACCAAAGAATGACACGCGCTGCAGTTAGACGAATGAGACAAGAGCAAGAACAGCAGAGAGTTATGATTGCATCTCAAAAACTTACTTACAGTGAAGCAGTGGGAGGAGCGAAGCCAAAGAGAGTGCAGGTGATGTTGGAAGAGGCGCTCCAAAAGCTTCAGGTCACAAAAGATGGCAACAAAGCTTCTAACCTGGAATGTTAATGGTCCAAATTCACCACATAAGAGAAAGAAAGTATTTCAATATCTAAAGCAATTTAAAAACGATGTTATTTGCTTACAGGAAACACATATTCGAGCGGTTGATCAAAAGTACTTGGTAAACTTTAGGTTGGGCACACAGTTTATTGCTTCTGCGCCTGATAAGAAAAATGGTGTTGTTATTTATGTCAAGAATACTTTAAGAGCGAGTTTAATTGAAGCAGATAAACAAGGAAGATATGTTATAATTGAATTATTAATAGAAGGCAAGAAAACGCTTTTGGTTGGATTATATGCTCCTAATGAGCAGCAAGGAGATTTTTACAATTTATTACACAGCAAGATTATTCAGTGGGATTATAAATCTTGTATTTTTATGGGAGATTGGAATGGCGTCTTGGATGTACAAATGGACAAGGGAGGTCTTTTTAAAAGTACGCCAAGTCATGCTAAACTGCCTAAATCTTTTTTTGAGACGAAGGATGACTTGGAATTGAGAGATGTTTGGAGAGAAAGGGACTTGAAAGAAAAAGACTTTACTTTTTTCTCCGACAGGCATCAATCTTTCTCCAGGATTGACTTTGTATTAATTACTAATGATTTTTTTTCTAGGATTAAGAAGATCAAGATTTGTCCAAGAACTATATCTGATCATAGTCCAGTATGGTTGGAGATAGAAAAAGATAATGGAGACAGACGGTCTTGGCATTTAAATGAAAATTTGTTTAGATACCAGGAAAATGTGGAAGAGTGTAAAAAACAGGTGAAAGAATTTTTTAAAATTAATATGCATAAAGGTACTTCTATTGAGATGGTTTGGGATGCAAGTAAAGCTTATATGAGAGGTGTATTAATATATTTGAACAATAAACATAGACGTAAATTGGAAATTAAGAGGAAAGAATTAGAGGATGAAATTAAGGAAAAAGACAAGGCTTTAATTCTGAATCCATCTGATGGGAAGATCAAAGAGGTAATTACTTTACTAAGGGGTCAGTTTGATATGTTAATGGCAGATCAAGTGGCAACTAACCTACGGTATGCTAGACATAACACTTTTTGTAATGCTAATAAACCGGGTAGATGGTTAGCTTACTTGTTAAGGAAGAAGCAAAGAGCTTGCAATATAGATAGAATAGAATATAAGGGTAAAGTAGTGTATCAGCAGAATATTATTAAAAAGACTTTTGTTGATTTTTATTCTAAGTTGTATGCTAGAGATAAGATTAGAGATGTAGATATAGATGGATATTTGCTGAAAGCTAATATTCCTGTTCTTATGCAAGAACAAAAGGAAGGGATGAACCAATTGATAACTGACGAAGAAATTTTTTTAGCAATTAAACAATTAAAAGTGGGTAAAGCACCGGGACCTGACGGTTTGACTGCCGTTTATTATAAAAATTTACAGTTAGAAATGGTGGAACCCTTAAGAGAATTGTTTAAGACAATTCAATTGGGAGGAGGAGTGCCTCTTTCGTGGAAAACTGCCTTTATTTCATTGATCCCGAAGGAAGATCAGGATGCTACCCAAGCCAAAAACTACAGACCAATATCGCTTTTAAATACTGACTATAAGATATTTGCAAAAATTTTAGCCAACAGATTAATGAAGGTAATGCAGCAAGTGATTCATAGTGATCAAATTGGATTTATAAGTGGTAGACAAATGAAGAATAATGTGAGACATATTGTAGATCTATTGGAATTCTTGGAAAGAAATAATCAGATCCCCGCAGCGTTGATCTTTTTGGATGCTGAAAAAGCTTTTGATCAATTGGACTGGCAATTTTTGATGAAAGTATTAGAGAAAATGGAATTTGGAGAAAATTTTTTACAACCTATTAGGGCAATGTATCAGAAGCAAACAGCTCGTATAATAGTAAATAACAGTCTGACAGAATCATGCAATATTGAAAAGGGTACAAGACAGGGGTGTCCGCTGTCACCTTTATTGTTTGTTTTAACATTGGAAATATTACTGATTAAAATACGAGATTCAAATAAAATGAGAGGAATTCAAATAAGAGATCAGGATTACAGATTGAGGGCATTTGCGGACGACCTGGTTATTACAGTAACTCAGCCGGATTATTCAGTTGTAGAATTGATGGAGATAATAATGTTATATGGGAAAGTTTCTGGATTTAAGATAAATACACAAAAAACTAAAATACTGTTGTTGTTTTTTTAATTCCATTTATATCCCGCCCTTCTCCGAAGACTCAGGGCGGCTTACAAGCTTAGCAGTAGCCTTCATTCTATGTATATGCCTGCTTATTAGGGCTTTCACACACACCCCAAGCGGCATTATTACAAAGTCAGCTTAATTGCCCCCAACAATCTGGGTCCTCATTTTACCTACCTCGGAAGGATGGAAGGCTGAGTCAACCTTGAGCCTGGTGGGATGCAAACCTGCACTAATTGCAGGCAGCTGGTGTTACTTAAGGAGGCATTAGCCCACTGCTAAAAAACATGACTGTAGTACAAAAGGCTGCTCTAGGAGAGCTAACGGGATTTGAAATAGTTAAAAAGATTAAATATTTGGGGATATATCTGTCAGCCTCAAATGTGAATTTATATAAAAATAATTATGAAATGTTATGGGGAAAAATACAAAAAGAACTAGATAGTTGGAAAAAATTACAATTGTCTTTATTGGGAAGAATTGCAGCAGTGAAGATGAATGTTTTGACAAAATTTTTGTTTTTGTTTCAAATGATAAAGGTAAAGGTAAAGGTTCCCCCGCACATGTGTGCTAGTCGTTTCCGACTCTAGGGGCCGGTGCTCATCTCCATTTCAAAGCCGAAGAGGCAGCGCTTGTCCGAGGACGTCTCCGTGGTCATGTGGCCAGCATGACTAGACGCCAAAGGCACACAGAATGCTGTTACCTTCACACCGGAGTGGTCCCTATTTTTCTACTTGCATTTTTACGTGCTTTCGAACTGCTAGGTTGGCAGAAGCTGGGACGAGTAACAGGCGCTCACTCTGTTACGTGGCACTCGGGATTCGACCCGCCAAACTGCCGACCTTCTGATCGACAAGCTCAGCGTCCTAACCCACTGAGCCACCACGTCCTTTTTCAAATGATACCTATATTTAAAAAGGATTTAAATTTGGAGGAATGGCAAAAAGGAATTAATAAATTTGTCTGGGCAGGGAAAAAGCCACGAGTTAAATTTAAGATAATGCAAGATACGCGTGAAAGAGGTGGTCTTAAAATGCCTAATTTTAAATTATATTATGAGGCTGCTGCTTTGTCATTGATAAGTGACTGGTTTAATTTAACACAAGGGAGATTATTAAATCTTGAGGGTCATGATTTGTTATTTGGTTGGCATGCATATTTATTGTATGATAAGCAGGTGGATAATGTGTTTAAGGTACATATTTTAAGGTATGCTCTGTTTGCGAGTTTGGAAAAAGTATAGACATAAGTTAAATTATAAGATACCTATTTGGGCAATACCTAAACACGCAATAGAAAATATAAATGTGGGATTCAAACAGGATGAGACTCCATATAAGGAAATTTTAAGTCTAGAAAGGAATGTATGGCAATTAAAGCCATATAATATTTTAAAAGAAGAAAAGATTGTACAAACTTGGTTCCAGTATGGGCAATTACAGGCAAGATGGAAAGAGGACCAGAAAGCTGGCTTTTCGATGACTGATGAAAATTTGGTAAAACGAATTAGAGATCAAGGTCAAGCACATAAAAAAAGGTTATATAATGCATTGATAGAAATTGACTCAGAAACGGAACTTGTTAAAGATTGTATGATAAAGTGGGCCCAGAATTTTCAAGATGTTATAACAATGGATACTTGGGAAAAGATTTGGGTTAGAAATGTAAAATTTACACAGGCCCAAAACTTAAGAGAGAATTTTTATAAAATGTTTTATAGGTGGCACTTAAACCCTAAAAAATTAGCAAGCATGTATCCGAACTGCCAGCCTAAATGTTGGAGGTGTGGTTGTGAGGATGCAACATATTTTCATATATGGTGGACTTGTAAAAAGGTTAAAGCCTTTTGGATTAAAATTTGGTGGAATATGCAAAAGATATTTAAGAAAAGGATAAAGTTTTCTCTGCAATTGTTTTTATTGGGTATTATTACAGATACTACTGTTATAGACACTAAGTTGATGTTGCATCTAATTACGGCGGCAAGACTTTTAGTTGCGCAATATTGGAAGAAGGAGGAATTGCCGACTATAGAAGAGTGGACTTTGAAAGTTTCCAACTTGGCGGAAATGGCAAAGATTACAGCATATTTGAAAGACCAATCGCAACAGAGATATATTGTGGAATGGAGAAGATGGATTGAATATATTCAGAATAAATATGGGACTAAAAAGTTTCATTTAGCATTTGAATAAGTAGTGGATTTTTATGATGTATGATTAGTTATTTGTTACTTTATTAATATTATGATTATGGAGAGTTAAAGTCCGATAGAACTTAATGTTTTATTTTTGTTATTAGCATATTTTAGTTTATGTTTGTATTATTATACCCTGTATTCAGCTCTGGGAAGTCGGGGAGGGGGGGAGGGGAGGGGAGGGGAGGGTTGGGGAGAGGGGAGGGGGAGGAGGGAGTTCATTGTATTTAAAAATTGTAAAACTTTTCAATAAAAAAAACAAATGATAGTAGACTAATGAACAATGTAATATTTGTATTTGTGATTACTATCATAAATAGCTGTAGATGGCAACTGCGAAGGTTGCTTCCCTACTCCAAAACTACAAATGCATGAACTGTATTAAATTCAAAGATTAATCAAAGAATATTTTGCATCCAAATTAGTTCTATATCCTGAAATAGAGGACATTATGATATCATGAAGTTACGTATTTGTAATGATTAATTGCACCATTGATAGCATAATGTATTGGTCCTGAGAAAAAGGTTAAATACTAAAAATAAAAACAATCAACCAATATAATCTTTAGCAGAATTGAATTATTTAGTGGGAAATCCAATCCATCCCATAATTTCATTTTAGAACATCTTCTGGATTAAAGAAAATTGGAACATGGATTACAGCATGTGAGACTCACCCACCCACACTTTTCTTGTTGACAAATGACTTTTACTATTATAATTTCATAACATAGCTTTGGACTGTACAGAAATGGCAAGTGTACTATGCAGATTACAGATGAATCACAACTAAAAGAAAACAAATTAGTTTCAATAGGAAGATACGTTCTGATTTCTTGCACTTTAAAGAGAGCACACAGTTTGCTTTAATTCAGTAGGAGACAGGGCAACAAAACACACATCTACAACACTAATTAACACATACATAATGAGTTGAGAATAGGTCTGGAAAGAATTTATGCTTCCTCCATTTAAATGTCTCACGTGTTAAGAACTATGCTGTAAGAAATGGTGTAAATGCTAATGGACTATTCATTTATTTAATTGCTTGTTTGTCTGAGGATTTATACACTGCCTTCCAGCAAAGCTGTGAAAGTGGATTATGTATGATAAAATTATCATATGAGGACATGAGATAAAATATAATAAAAACATTTCAGTTAAATACATAGCCAATAACTATGGTGTTAGCTATGTCCTATACCACCATCCCCATTGTTGTCTGGTTGCATTTACTGTATTTTTGCAAACAAAAATCAGGGAAAAAACCCCCAGTCCCTTAATTTTAAAAAATGGGCTGAAATAGCAGTGGGACATCATGACCCCTTAATTCAGTAAAGGGAAGGAGACCCACTCAGTTTAAAAAGCAGGAGGAAATGGTGATGAAGCAACATGGTATCTTCAGTTTACAGAGAAGGGTCAAGGCAGAGTATGTAGAGCCATGGTGGCGAACCTATGGCACGGATGCCACAAGTGGCATACACAGCCCTCTCTGTGGGCATGCGTGCCATCATCCCAGTCCTAGGCCTTCAGCTGGGTTTTATAAAACCTTTTCACTTTAGGCCTCCGCTGCCATTTGCAAAAAAAGAGGTTCAATAAATCAATCAATTTCAACTTCTCGTGGGAAAAAAAAGGTTCTCACAAAGTTGGGAATTGATTGATTGAACTTTTTAGTCCCACCCAGTCTGCCGTTACCACTGCAGCCACGACCACCCAATGGGCCACACCCACCCAAATGGCCACCCCCATCCAGCACCCGGTGATATATAAGTGGGTTTTGGGTTGCAGTTTGGGCACTCGGTCTCTAAAAGTTTTGCCATCACTGATGTAGAGAGTTGGTCATGGAAATCTGCTCGCCTTGAAGCTCTAGTTTTAATACTACAAAATTATCCTGAGTTTCCTTCTGTATTGTGCAGCTTGATGAACCAGGACACAACACCATCAACTTTACACGGTTCAACTGCAGAAGTCTGCCAGACACATTACATGGCTCAGCTAGATAAGGAACCTTCTTATAAACTGGAATGTAGTTATAGAAATAGCTGAGTATAGCCACCGCAGTGTAAATCCATTCCTATTGCTCCTCACCCTTCCCATGTTTCTTTGCTCTGGGCTTCTTAACTTTGAAGCTGAGCTGTTGTTGGCTGTTGTCCTAACTGACATCTGTGCTTTGAGAACATCTCCACATGTTTATCGCATATACACTATAGCTGAGAGGGAAGATAATCAGGTCACATGCAGAATACTCTTCATCCCTGGAAGAAGAAACATACGACCCAATTACCCAGTGGTCTGTAGAGTTATGTGCTTATCATATGAGTAATTAACTCTGGATGTTGCGTTGAAATATAGATATGATTTATTGAGATGTTTCAGCATAATATGATATAAAAATTAATACATAAACATATGCCATGCATGATTTTGCTCCTTCCTTCCTTCCTTCCTTCCTTCCTTCCTTCCTTCCTTCCTTCCTTCCTTCCTTCCTTCCTTCCTTTCTTCCTCCCTCCCTCCCTCCCTCCCTCCCTCCCTCCCTCCCTCCCTCCCTCCCTCCCTCCTATTATTTGTGGGAGGGTTCTTGTTTTTTATTTTCAGGAAAGAAGATTGGGCTGATATAGAGTAACTGGCCCAAACTCATCCAACTGGCTTATAATAATTACAAGGAAAAAAACAATGTAATAGTAATCAAAATCAAAATGTGAAAAAGATGCAGTTTTGCTATTTACCTGGAAAGTGTGACCAAACACTCCTCCCTGGGTTAAGTGTTACAGAGCCAAAAATATATAATATTTAATATGAAATTTCAGGACTTTATTTTGTTTTATTTGGAGGATATTGTCTGCAATCCTGTAGCTATTCTGGCTCCACTGTGACTTTTACCATAAGGAATTGAATACAAGTTCCCAGAATATTGAATTCATTGAATTAGGGGGAAAAATCATGTCTATAAAATATATTAAATGAAAACAAACATCTTTTTTCATTTCTTATATTTTATAATTATAAGATACGTGTCAGTGTCATCAACAGGAAATAAAGTGAGTTCATGACATTGCATTGATGGACTGAAAGTTTACATATATTCAAAGCAGACAGAATATTGTTATTCTGGTATTATAAAAGTCTAATGCCCTGATCCAGCAAAAGAGATGGATGTGGCCACAGCCCTCTAAGCAATTTATGTTGCACTAGTGTGTGCTATCCTCCTTCACAGCATTCTTATATTCAGCTAGGCCGAATGAAGTGATCCTTGATAAATGTGGAAATCAGTTGCCCATTCAGAGCTGTTAAAACTTCAGGCATGTGGTAGGTTGATAAGACTAAAAGTTCCACAAGTCTCCGCTACATTGGTCAAGTTCTAAGATATTCTGGGAATTACAGTCCCAACATGTCTGGTGAGTGTCAATCAAGTTGCCCCACAGTTTTAAAAGCTCCCTCCACTTTCATTATCCTTTAAGTGGAGAACTTTCCATCCTTATTCAATAATATTTTATAACATGAACATAGATTGTAGACATATTTCAGATGGTGAAATGAAGCATGCCTAATTCTAAAGAGCCTGTGATTATATTTTCCAAACCTCCCAAGGCTTATCAGCGTTTTGTTCTAGGTCAAAATTAGGTACACCTCTATCAGTTGCAAATCTATATTATGATAATGGCATTGAAATTATAATTCACTTGCATATAAACAGAAGGGCAGTGCCAGCAGGACCTGTGTTTGCAAATGAGAATTCAGGCTCATAAATTATCACTGGTCTGCATAGTAAAAAGACCATTTATATGGAAATGGGCACACAAGTATTCTTGTGCCAGCTCTTGAGCAATTCATGAACTGCTTTTCATATTACTAGAAGTGCTTCATGAATCAAGTAGAAAACCAAATGGAAACATTGGTACTTTGAAGCATCTTTTGATAAATACCTAATGCAAACATGGAATTAGGGAAGAAATTAAGAGTTATATGGTGGAAAGAAGTACATAGAATAACAATATCAGCCAGAGTGAATGTTAATATCAGGTCCCAATGCAGGGACTTGATGGCTGTATGAGCAGTGCATTTGACCTTAAGTCAGGCATGTCAAATTGCCAGCCCACGGGCCGGATGCATCACGCCAAAACCGTACCTACCCCATTATGGGCAATGGGGAAAAAGTCCCGATACGTTGAGCGACATCACGTGACGTCACGAGTTTGATATGCCTGCCTTAAGGGATCGTTAGTATAGTTCAGTATATTCCCAGTCTGTCTGTAATGAGCCTGCATGATTTGGTGTGTGACAACCAGGGCTTTTTTTCTTGTAGAATGCTCAGAACGGAGTTCCAGCACCTTTTTTGGATGGAACTTTGTAGGGTAGGCAAGGTGGGTTGTATGACCTTTTTCTTTTTTTAAAAAAAGCACTGTGTACAATGCTGAGCTTGTCGATCAGAAGGTTGGCAGTTTGGCGGGTCGAATCCCGAGTGCCGCATAACAGAGTGAGCGCCTGTTACTCGTCCCAGCTTCTGCCAACCTAGCAGTTCGAAAGCACATAAAAATGCAAGTATAAAAATAGGGACCACTATGGTGGGAAGGTAACAGCGTTCTGTGCTCCATTGGCGTCTAGTCATGCCGGCCACATGACCACACAGATGTCCTCGGACAAGCGCTGGCTCTTCGGCTTTGAAACGGAGATGAGCACCGGCCCTTAGAGTCAGAAACGACTAGCACGCATGTGCAGGGAAACCTTTACATTTACCTTTAGCTAGGTGAAGGTGGTATTATTGGCCTTTCTGAAACTTACCCAGAAATATTTCTAGACCTATATCACCTTTGAGGGCAGGACCAGGGTGTCAGTAAAGTACTGGAAGATTAATTTGTGACCAGGGTTACAAGGGTAAGTTGTCTGTGTAAAATTAGGCTATAGAGACAAACTGTGGGTCTTATGGATCTACTGGTCAACCTGCTGCCCAGAATTATATTTCCTGTGCTTCTGGATTGATGACGGAGATGCTCTGTTTACTGGGGTTGTTTGGGACTTAACTTGCATATGACAAGTGCTGGATTCAGTCTGGCCTAGGAACTCATAGGCTCTCTGGAAACCATGGGCTTCTCTCATGGTTGGGCCTGATACGTAGGCAGACACATATTAAACCTTGTCTTTGTTTTCAAGCAATGGTGATTTAGATGCGGAGGGTATGACCATCATCCCTTTGCCATTGTCAGATTGCTTTCTGATCCAGATGTGATTGATATTCATTGATATTCGTGACCTCTGTGTGGCTGGATTTAACAACATTTGAATAGTATGCCCCAAGTGTCAGATGGTTTTCAGCAGTTGCTTGGGGAGCTTCCTGACAATCTTGCAGGTGAATCCACTGTGGGCCCAAGTCACTGATGGCAAGGTGAAGTGATTTGTGCCCTTAATGAAATTGTCCCAAGTGGCATCTCTTTCTCTATTTTAACCTTGGCTCCTTGGTTTACTGAGGGTTCCCTGGAAATGAAGCAGCAGAATTGAACCTAGAGGGTCAGTAAAGAAAAACAAAAAGGAAATGTGATTGAACATGAATATATGCCCTCACTCAGGCCTGTTCTGTAATGACAGGACAGGCAAAGCATATTTATTTCTCCTTTCTTATTAAATTAGTACATTGTCATCCACTAAACATGTTTACAGTGACTAATTTCCCATTGGGAAACAGTCAGCATAAAGAGCTCTCCATTGATGGCTATGATCAATTAGTGCAACATTTTGCTAATAATTTCATTCAGATTTTCTTAAGTCTTGAGTCAATGTGACCAGGGACTATGATGACAACTGGGGCATCTTCTTGCTAATTATTTGTGATTTCCTTTGACTTATGACATCTAGTGAAATGAATAAGGGGTTCTATAAGATGACATCTGCAAACTGTGGACTGGATCCTTGCCCTTCCTGCTTTCCTTGTATACTGGAGGAGCAGGGGATAGTTTCCTGGATCTGGGAGATTGTTATTGAATGAAGGAACATTGACATTATGTTAGCTCCCACTTTGACAGCTTTTTGGAAACAGCTCAAAATAGAACTCTCCCAGAGAGTATTTGGGCTGTGATACCATCTGGTTGAGATTCGTGGATTGGTTTTTGTTTACATTTTGCATTCTATGTTTTGTTTGTTTTAATTGGGATATGATCTTTTCATTGTGCATTTTCATTGTGTATTTTTATTTCTGTGAACCATCAACCGTCCTTTGGGATTGTATCAGTGTCTAAATGCAATAAATAAATGAATAAATTAATAATAATCCCACCTCAGGATAATGGTTCCTACCTTCCTTATACAGTAGATTGAAGATCTGTTGAAAAAACTCCACAATAAACTAATGCAGAATCATTGGTTCGTAAATAGTGAATAATTTTTGGTTTTGAATGGTTAATCTGTGAGTCATGTTATCCCTTTAATGTATTCTTGCTAATGGCTTGGTACAGAAAGAACTGTTTGTATTCCAAAATATTTTTATAAAAAAAGATTTATATGTATAGTCAATATACTTGACTATTTTCTTTTTTGCGTGGAATGCACTTACTAGCCAAAAAAGATGACTCTGAGTAACTAAAACTCTTCCCAAAATTTGGACTTTCAGATATGTTGACTTACTACTCACTTATTTCTCAGAAGAATGAAGGCTGAAGATGGTGGGAATTGAATTCCAACATATCTGGTTGGTAGCAGGATAGGGAAGCTTGTTCTAGACCAATTAAATACACCGTGATATTTGACAGTCCAAATCCGCTATTTTTTATTTTCTTAATTTCTGTCAGAACTGGATAGATAAGGAGTCATGCATAATGCTAATTACATCCAGAGGTCCACAATCTTAGTCTTACATTGATTTCCTCAAGTGTTTGGCTTCTTGACTTCAGGTAGAGAAGCCCAATCAGTATATGCCCTAATGAAGGGTGAAACCTATCTAACACAAATGGCATATGTGTGATGGTGAAAGACAACACCTCTTCTTTAAACCATGGTAATAATTCTGAATTATGTTATCAGTCCTAGCCTAATACTATGATGGAGACACATTTTGACTAGGTTTGCCCATAACATTAACACCTATATAGTTTGTTAGGCATTGTATTAGCACTAAGCCACTACTGCTTGGCTAAGTAACTAGGATTAACAAACTTACAGAGTTGGAGGGGGCCTTTGAGGTCTTCTAGTCCAACCTCTCTGCTCAAGCAGTATACCCTATGCCATTCCAGACAAGTGGCTTTACACTCTCTTCTTAAAAGCCTCCATTGAAGGAACACCTACAACTTCTGAAACCAAGCCATTCCACTGGATAATTGTTCTCACCTTTAGGAAATTGTTAAATCAAACCATAGTTAAATCAAGATTTATTGGAAACATAAACCACAACGTCACCTCCCTAAGTTGTTGGTAGTATTAACAAACACACCTATTAGCTACAGTAACTAATGATTTAATAATTGCATTTGTTCAACACTGTTTATAAATAATGGGAGATTAAGAAAGAAAGAAAGAAAGAAAGAAAGAAAGAAAGAAAGAAAGAAAGAAAGAAAGAAAGAAAGAAAGAAAGAAAGAAAGAAAGAAAGAAAGAAAGAAAGAAAGAAAGAAAGAAGGAAGGAAGGAAGGAAGGAAGGTAGGTGGGGTGGAGAGAAAATACTCCCATATCTTAATAGGGAGTGCAACTAGCCAAAGTACAGCTCCAATTTTAGGTTCAGTGTTTGAAAGAAACCAATTTAAAGTTTGATTTAATAAGAGTACAAACTGACATATTTGTTAAATAGCGGTTTCTTTGACGCAGGAATGACGACGTGAACAGAGTACAGGTAACTCATACTTTATTTCGTGCTGTGACTGTACTGAGAGAAATGGCTGCAACTACCTGCAATATATAGTTTAGCCCCTAGGCGGCAGCCAATAGGTTTGAATCAACCATTGCCGCCTGGAGATAGCCAATTGCAGCACAGGAGACTGGTAGTCTGGGTTGCTGGAGACCCATTAGCTGCTCCAGCAACCCACCTGGTATTCCCTCAAAAAGCCCAGTACATAACAATATTCATTCATTGGACTGCCACAAGGCAATCAAATTCAGTTGCATCATCATACATAACTGATGCAAAGAGAATGCATAAGAGAAAAGTAAACTCTTGCTAGTGAAGGCAAACTTGACATTCAAAACCAGCTTGATGACTTTTGGGTCAGTCAGTGTCTGTCAGCCCAACCTATCTCAGAGGGCTATTATGGAGAAAATGGGGAGGAAGGATGGATATTGGAATGTTTGTTGCTTTGAGTTGGTCATTCGGGTTTTTCCCCACGTAGAACTAAAGGTGTAGGAGCAACGTTTCGACGGAATCCCATCCGTCATCATCAGGCTGGTGGCTTCAGCTATATATGTGTGTGTGTGTGTGTGTGTGTGTGTGTGTGTGTGTTAAATGTTTGTTAAGTATTTAGAATGCACTTGCTTAAGTCCCAAACACGGGACAAATCTTATTTCCTGTTTCAGCCTAACCCAAGGCCATCTATAGACAGTAGCCACAGCAGTGGCAGCTCATATCTGTGTAAATTTTTTGGCTTGCTAACAAAGAATAAAAGGAGACAGATATGATCATTTCAAACTTATTTGTATATATATGTATATATGTATATATATAAGGGACGCGGTGGCTCAGTGGGTTAGGACGCTGAACTTGTCGATCGGAAGGTCGGCAGTTTGGCGGGTCGAATCCCGAGTGCCGCGTAGCAGAGTGAGCGCCTGTTACTCGTCCCAGCTTCTGCCCACCTAGCAGTTCGAAAGCACGTAAAAATGCAAGTAGAAAAATAGGGACCACTATGGTGGGAAGGTAACAGCGTTCCGTGCGCCTTTGGCGTCTAGTCATGCCGGCCACATGACCACGGAGACGTCCTCGGACAAGCGCTGGCTCTTCGGCTATGAAACGGAGATGAGCACCGGCCCCTAGAGTCGGAAACGACTAGCACGCATGTGCGGGGGAACCTTTACCTTACCTTTACCTATGTATATATATATATATATATATATATATATATATATATATATATATATATATAAAGGCAGGATAACAATTTTTTAAAGGACTAACAGCAAGCACAGCCTCTCAGGCACTCTCACCTAATAAGAAGGCAAATTTGCTTGATACAAAAGAAGAGAGAGGCAGACAAGAAGCAGAAAGAAACACATTTGGGTGTTTATGACTTATTTATATGATTATTTATAGACCTCCCTTTTCAGCAAAGGAATCAATGTGGCTTACAATCGAATGAAGGCTATTGAACCAACTCTAACTAACTCCGGTAGCTTTCTCTCCATCAATGTCAATATCCCCTGCAGAACAATTCGGTTTTTAAAGACTACTTGAAAGCCAGGGGTTTGTGGGTGTTCCTTATCTCAGTTGGCAGGTTGGCCCGAAGGGCGGCAGCTGCTCCTGAGGAGACATGTCATCAACTGTCCCAACTTTCCCTATCTCTCAGCGGGAACTTCAGTAGGTTACTAAACAGAGTTGTCTAGGACCCTGGGCACCAAGACAGGGAGGGCTTAAAAGGTGTTACCAGAAGGTTTTTTTGGGGGGGGGAGTGGGGAGAATTAAACTGAAAGAACTGAGGAACATTGGTCTGACAAGATACAAGGATACAGTAAACAGATATTACTATCCTACAGGTCAGACAAACAGACTGAAAATTAAGGCTAAAAGGGTATAGATTTAGGGAAAGGATTATATACAAGTGAAAATAGAAAAAAACAAAAAAACAGCAGAATACCTTTGAGAAGCCCATACGCAAGAAAGAGGAACAAAAGCTGCAATAAAATAGTGTTTCTTTCTTATTCCAAGCAACCCTGACTAAACAAGTCCTAGCAGAAGAGTCGGGCATAAACAGTACAGCAGCTAGGGACAGATTCCTTATCTGCCCTCCAAATACAGCAAGGCAGGTTTTGTAGAACTTATAAACTCTAGGGGGCATCTGCTCTTGTCAATATAAGACAATCCATTATGCCATTCAGCCATTCATCCAAACACATTCATACTGTACATGTTTTGTCCCGGGAAAGCTCAAGAATAAAAGTGCATACCCCACCCCCACCCCCCAAAAAAAGCATTTGAAAACCTACTGAATGAGATTTGAATACCTCTGGTTTGTATCAGTGTTTGACTCATCTTGAAGATTTAATCCAAAGATTCCTTCCAAAGGAGTGGTTCAACAGGATCTCCTTTGAATCAAATGACACTTTTAAAACTTTGCACGGCCCTCTTTATTAGCACTGCCAACCATTAAAAAAAAGCAGTTAAATCTCTTTCAACGATATACGTGTCTTTTTAAAACTTAGTAATTTGTAATTAGTTCTCTAATTAGGGATGCGCCGAGCACTTAGAGAGTGGGGAGTCATTTGCCTTGCAGCTTTGCCAACGAAAGCTATGGCTGCCCTCAGCAATCCACACGCCATATATTCAAAATGCCACAATGTTTATGTGACAATTAAGAATATTTAGTATCTTGTATAAAGCCGTGTTCTGGAATAAAAGTGTGCATTCATATCTAACACGGTAAATGCCATCTGGGTTGTTACATGGTTTCAGAAAGAATTAGTGGGGGACATTTTCTTCCATACTATACCAATGTATAACACACATTTTTATTAAAAAAAAAAGCTTCACACAGCTCAGTTCTGAAGTGAAATAATATTGTGGGCTAAGAGAGGAGGGGATTTTTATTGCTTCTGCTTCAGCAAGATTTGAAGGGCTGTGAGGAAAACTTATGGAATTTGAGGTCCATGAGCATATTTACTGGAGGGGAAATATGTATGCAAGCATGGCCAGGAAGATTTGCTAACATTTGCCTTCTTTAATATGCATATAGCAATTGGGAGAGAACAAAAATCATATGGATTTCCTGTTTAACTGGTATCAGTCCATGTCTGCCTATTTTTAGAGCAGTGTTTTATCAACCTTAGCAACTGTTAGTTGCATGGACTTAATTTCCAGAATTCCCCAATCAGCCACGCTGGCTGAAGAATTCTGGGAGTTGAAATCCACCCATCTTAAAGAGGCTGAGGTTGAGAAACATTGCTCTAGAGACACTCTAGATCAGCTACAGAGGCAGAATGTAGGCAACCACTTTTGAATGGGAAACAACCAGGTTTTGTAGGCAAGACTGCAGGAAATTGAAGAAGGAAATTGAAGAAGCATCCCAGAAGACAACACTGACCTGGTGTTGCCAAGAAAATGACAGAAACATGTCCAAAGTCATAATCTCCAAGCACTGAGCTTGACTTTTAAGACACTCCAGTTTAAATAAGTGAAAGGTGAATAAAATAATTTGAGGCCCTTAATATTGATTACTTTGTGCACTTTATGCACAGTAATAACTTTGTGTACAATTGTTAGTCTAGGCCTGTTATGGTGAGCCCAACAAAACATGCCAGGCTGCTGGACCATCTGCAAGTCACACAAGAGGGCCCCGCTCTCACCTATCACATGAGAATGAGGAGTCCTGAGTCCTCCGGGAGAAGGGCGGTATATAAATAAAATTATTATTATTATTATTATTATTATTATTATTATTATTATTATTATTATTATTATTATTATTATTATTACTTTTTCATTTTTTATTCAGATAACATGCAAGCGCATTCTCCCAAGTTTTCAGACCTCATGCCACCAGGATCTGTCTCAGATAGGCATTTTGAAAAATATTCATAATTAAGCAGTTATTTATTTCTTTAATATTAAATTTAAATAGTATAATTTAATTTAATACTCATTGTTATAAATTGTTTCCCTTTTGTCCAGTGTTTATATTCGTGTGTCACATGTCAGCAGAGTCAACGTAGACATTTTCCATATTTTTGATACCCAGAACCCCAAAACATTCGCCATTACTAAACTAGACTCTGTACACTTATTCAAAACCTAAAAAAAGAATCAAGCACATGTCAGATGTGCACAAAAATATCTACTTGAACACAGGACCTTTTATTATTTAATGGCAGAAGAAGATGCCATCCTGAAATTGCTTAGAAATTCTGGGGAGCCTTGAGGTGATATTTATTTATGTGTTTGTATCTTTATATCCCACCTCTATTATTTTTACAAATTACTCAAGATGGAGAACACATCCAACACCCGGCCTCCTCCTATTTCCCTGCAACAACAACCCTATGAAGTGAGTTGGGCTGAAAGAAAACGACTGGTCCAAAGTCACTCAGCTGACTTTCATGGCAAAGGTGGGAGTTGAACTCATGATCGCTTGATTTCTAACCCAGTGCCTTAACCACTAGATCAAACTGGTTTTACTCTGAAAGGCTCCACTCAGCAGATGTCATCAACAGCCTTCTTCCTAGATGTACTTTGTAAGAATAGTTTTACATATACTTTCACATAATTAAAACATCTCTTTCCCACTTTATTGCCCAGAATATAAATTGGAATTATAGTTCTCATAAATACCAGCTAGCATGCAAAATTGTGTCCACTGACCTGGCTTTCAGGAGTCTTTAATGTCAAGTAATCTGTAAGGCTCTCTGGCTTGGAGAAGGTTGCTAGTAGGTTACTATTTTTCTCCTACTAGAACAGTTTTTCTATTTGTTTGCATTTTAGGATCTTAGCACATTCTACAAGTCAATGAAATATGAGAATATGGAAGCACAACAATGGCAAGAAAAAGAATAACGGTAGAGCTTTGTTACTTTTGTCCCTGTTAATTCCCTATCCTTTTTTGCCTCTGTCTATGAAAAAAAAAAACCGTTCAGCATGGAATGCACAGGAAGTTGTAAATGAAACATCTTTCTAAATTGACAATACATTTATTTAGACACGTCTCATGTTAACTCATTTCACATAATTATGTTGCTCCCCAGGCTATGCGTTAGATGGGGGAAAAGGGTGAGGGGAGCGGAAGGAATGCATATATCTGATGAGATTTACTCCTTTTACATTTTCACACCTATCCCGCTTTATTTATTTTATCTGCCTCCTCTATGTAACCCACGAAAATGCTTCCCTTTCTTGCCAAAAATCTTATAAAGTCTAATACACATTCATTAGAAATCCAAGGCCAGTCTTCCACACTCTTGTGGGGGTTTTCTTTGAAGGCTTTGCAGACCTCTTTCTTCTGGAAATTCTTCAAGTCAAAGCTTCTTCTGTGCTACCCTTGCCTAAATTTTTGCCACCTCTCTGTGTCACTTCAAAAACTTGACTTATCCGTGAAGTCATATGTTGTGGCTGCAGCTCAGCTCCTTTTGAGAGTTTCTTAAACACATTTCTGTCCCTCAGGGAAGTGATGGAAAAGGAAACAAAGTTGTATATAAGCTATTATGAAGTTGTTCCTAGGAAGTCTTGTGGATTTCGGAATATGATTCAAATTGACATGTGTAAGTAACTCTGCCATCCCTTCCTCCCAAATATTCCTTACAATTCTCCATAGCCTCAATAAGCCTGGGACTTTGATGTGGCCAACTGCTTATGTAATTTAGAAAGTCATTTCTGAAGGCTCTTAACTCTGAGCCATAATGGAATGGGCAGCTTATAAAACCATGTCAGGTTCATTGATTGTTGAATCATAAATATGGTAGTACATAAATTGATATGGGAAAGAAGAATAAATTGGAAGGAGAGAAGTGAAGTGGCTGACAGACCACTCGGAGACAGCTGGCTTAACTTTAACAGGTTTATTCAGAACCGGACAAGTAGGTGTTTGGCTTCCGCTCTTTTATAGCCGGCCGCTGGCCGGCTGGGCCAATCCGTGGGCGTTCTTCTCCCGCCGGGATTCAGGAGCCAATCAGCTGTCGAATGTGTTTGACAGCTCCTCGTCCGCGTGACTGGAACGCATGCGTGGTACGGTGCTTGTGTTTGACAGCGGAGAGCTGTCAACTGGCTGCACATGCGCCTTCGCTGGTGGCAGCTTTTGACAGCTGTCAAAAGCTCCCGCGTGTTCCCCTGTCACGGTGTTTACATCACGATATTACAACTGTATTAACTATTAACGTTAACATTACTTTTACATATAATACACCCCTTACCCTTCCCCTGGATTAGTTCCTCCCCCCTGCTGTTGTTGGTTGCTGCCTGCCCACTCGTAGTCTTGTAGGTAGGCGGGGGCTTTCCTGGATCAGCTGGAACGGCGTAGGGGTGCTTCGTTGTTAGGCTCCCTTTCCCCCTGATGTGGTTGTGGTATGTCAGCGTCGTTGGGTGGTGCTAGATCGGCTGGTGCTGGGTCGACTGTTTGCGGGAAGTCTAGGTTCTCCGTGGGTAAATGGGAGTTATTTTGGGGGCTCCGTGCTCTCAATTGGTCTACGTGCCGTCGCAGTTGCCCGTTGGGACCCACGTCTACTAGGTATGAGAGGGGTCCAGTTTGGTGTAGCACAACCCCTTGTACCCACTTTTGCCCGCTTGTATAACTCCTTGCCCAGATGGCTTGTCCTGGTTTGAAGGACCGTGGTGGGGGGGTTGTTCTGCGTCGAAGTTTGCTCTGTCGGGGTGCAGTCTGTCTAGTCTGGTTATTAACCTCCTTCCCCACCGCAGTTCCGCCGGAGATTTGCCCGTGGTCGTGCAGGGGGTGGTGTGTTGGGCTAGGAGGAACTGGCTTAGACGCCGGTGCCAGTCTCCTTTAATGAACTTCTTTAACGCTTCTTTTGTGGACCTCACCATAATCTCTGCCATGCCGTTAGACGAGGGGTGAAATGGAGCCGACGTGACATGTCTAATAGAGTTCCTCATGGTGAACATCTGAAATTCACGAGAAGTGAATTGGGGGCCGTTATCGGAGACAAGGACATCGGGGAGGCCGTGAGTGGTGAAAACCCCTCTGAGAGCTTGAATGGTGGAGGTTGTGGTGGTTTTGTTGACCGGAATGACTTCGAGCCATTTGGAAAAACTATCTACGACTATCAGAAAATTTTGTCCCCGTAGGGGCCCGGCAAAATCTAGGTGAATTCGGGACCATGGGTTTTTAGTGGTTTCCCATCTGTGGACAGGTGTGTGGGGTGGGTCCGATCTGGCTAATTGGCAAGGGTAGCACCCCCCCCCACATGGTCCTCGATGTTGTTGTCAATCCCTGACCACCACACATAACCTCTAGCAAGGGACTTCATTTTTACCACCCCAGGGTGTCCCTCATGCAGTGTGCGAAGTGTCTGGAGCCTATTTTTCTCTGGGATCACCACTCTGTTTCCCCACAGAAGGCAACCTAAGTGGGAGGTTAGTTCCTGCTGTTTCATGAAGAAGGGACAGAATTCTGGGTCAGGGCATTTTGCCGGCCATCCCGCAGTGACCCAGCGCAGGACTCTGCTAAGGTGTTTGTCCCTGGCCATGTTGGACGCTATGTCCTTGGCCGAGAGTGGGCACTCTGGCAGTTCCGAGATGGCTAGTATGTGTCTGGCAAGGGCCGGGTCTGGGTCTGTAGTCTGTACGGGGAGCCTGCTGAGGCCATCTGCGTGTCCTAAATCCTTCCCCGGTTTGTGTACCAACTTGTAAGAGTATGCAGATAAAAAGGTAGACCACCGTAAGATTCTTGGAGACAGTATTTGTGGGGTTATTTTGTTCCACGTAAAAATGCCTAACAGGGGTTTATGGTCGGTAAAGATGGTAAAGGGTCTGCCGTACAGGTAATCATGAAATTTCTTCACTCCAGCTACAATAGCTAATGCCTCCCTGTCAATTTGGGCATAGTTCCTTTCTGCTTTGGATAGTGTCCTTGAGTAGAATGCTATTGGTCTTTGTGTCCCGTCTCTGTCTAGGTGGCTTAGAATGGCCCCTATTCCGTATGGGGATGCATCGCAAGCGATGCAAATGGGAACGTCCTCTTTGAATAGAGTGATGGTGGAGCTGTTGCAAATGATGTCTTTCAGGTTTTGAAAGCTGGCTTCATGTGTCCTAGTCCAGGACCATGGTGTTCCTTTATCTAATAGCCTATGTAAGGGTTCGGCAATTGTTGCCTTATGCGGCAAAAATGCGTGATAAAAATTTAGTAAACCTAAGAAAGCCAGGAGTTCTTTTTTTTTTTTTATTGAAAAGTTTTAAAATACAATTTACCTTTATAAATCCCCCCCTTCCCCCTCCCTCCTCCCCCCTCCCTCCCTACCTCCCCCCCCTCCCCCCCTCCCCCCCCGACTTCCCAGAGCTAAATACAAGGTATATATATATAAAGCAATCATAAGCAATCATATACTAACAATTATAAACTCTAAAATCCATCACTCTCTAGCTTATGTAAAATAAGACAAACCTTAATAATATTGAGTATGTATATAAAAAAAACTAAGATAAGAAAGAAAAAAAAAACCAAAAGAAGACTTATTCAAATGCTACAAAAAACTTTTTAACCCTATACTTGTTCTGGATAAAATCAATCCATTTTCTCCATTCCATAATATAGCGTTCTTGCGAATGATTTTAACTTGGGTAACATCTTGGTCTTCCTTCGGAATCAAAGAGATAAAAGCTGTTCTCCAAGACGGTGGCACCTTTCCCCCCCTCTGAATTGTCTGGAACAATTCCTTTAACGGTTTTATCATTTCTAATTGTAGATTTTTGTAATAGGCCGCAGTCAAGCCATCCGTACCTGGTGCTTTATCCACCTTCAATTCCTTAATTGCTGTAAAAATTTCTTCTTCTGTAATCAGTTGATTAATCCCTTCTTTTTGTACTTGCGTAAGAACCGGGATGCTAGCATTTTCCAAATATATATCAATGTCTTTTTCATTAATTTTCTCCTTAGCATATAATTTAGAATAAAAATCCACAAAAGCGTCCTTGATAAAGTCTTGTTGAAACACAATCCTTCCTTTATGCTCAACCTTATCTATGTTAGAAGCCCTTTGTTTTTTCCTCAATCTGTAAGCTAGCCATCTACCTGGTTTATTAGCGTTGCAAAAAGTATTATGCCTGGCAAACCGCAAATTGGTTGCCACTTGGTCAGCCATTAATTTATCAAATTGTCCTCTTAACAATTTAATAGCCTCCTTAGTCTTCACATCCTCTGAGTTCAAAATTAAAGCCTTTTCTTTTTCCTTTATTTCATTCTCCAGTTCTTTCCTCCTAGCTTCCACAGCACGTCTATGTTTGTTGTTCATATATATCAACACACCTCTCATGTATGCCTTGCTAGCATCCCAAACCATATCCATAGAAGTACCTTTATTCATATTAATTTCAAAAAAATCCTTCATCCGCTGTTTGCATTCTTCCACATTTCTCTGATTCTTAAACAAATTCTCATTTACGCGCCACGAGCGCCTGTCCCTTTTCTCCTTATCAATCTCTAACAAAACTGGACTATGATCAGAGATAGTTCTTACACAGATCTTCACCTTTTTAGTCCTCAAAAAAAAAATCATTAGTCGCCAAAATAAAGTCAATCCTCGAAAAAGATTGATGTCTATCAGAATAAAAAGTATAATCCTTTTCCTGCAGGTGTCTCTCACGCCAAATATCTCGCAATTCCAAGTCATCCTTCATTTCAAAAAAAGATTTAGGCAGTCTAGCATGACTTGGAATGCGCTTAAAAACTCCAGCCTTATCCATCTGTACATCCAAAACACCATTCCAGTCCCCCATAAAAATAAAAGATTTATAATCCAAGTGGGTGATCTTTGTATGAAGTAAACTAAAAAAGTCAACCTGTTGTTGTTGTTGATTGGGGGCATACAGTCCAACTAAAAGCGTCTTTTTGCCTTCTAGCAACAAATCTATCAATACATATCTTCCATGCTTGTCTGCTTCAATTAAATCCGCTGTTATAGCACTTTTAATATAAACAACCACTCCATTTTTCTTATTCATTGCAGAGGCAACAAAATGCGTACCCAATCTTGAGTTCAATAAAAACTTTTGGTCCAAAGCCCTAATATGCGTTTCTTGCAAACATATAACATCTATCTTATATTGTTTTAAATATTGAAAAACTTTCTTTCTCTTCTGTGGTGAATTTAGTCCATTAACGTTCCAAGTCAGAAATTTAGTTGCCATGCATATCCTCCCAAAGCTCTTGAAGCACTCCTTTGATAGGACTATCTTCTTTAGGCCGTGCTCCTCCCACAGCTTGAGTATGAGTACGTTGTGAAGATTCTGAAGACTTTTGCTGGTCTTGTTCTTTTATTTTCTTTGCTCTTTTTAACGCAGCACGCGTTACCCTTTGCTCTCTAGGATCATCCAAAGAAGTTATAGCTTGATCTGCTCCAGCACCAATTTCCTCTGTTTCATCCTCTTGATGTTCTCCTTCTCCTTCTCCAGATCCCTTTGCAGCTTCCAGAAGTGCTAATGGGGTTGCTTTTAAAACAGTATTGTAGAAATCACGCGCTTGCTTCACAGTAATCAACCGATACCTTTTGCCTTCATACATCACCATCAGCCCGTCTGGAACCTCCCATCTGAACCTTATGTCTCGCTGCTTAAGCTCTTGCACAAGAAATGTAAAATCCTTCCTTCTCCTTAAAATCTTTGGAGGGATTTCTTTTAAAACCAAGACTTCTTGCTCAGCAATCACAACTTTAGCATCATAGGCAGCTTGTATAACTTCATCTCTCATTTCTCTTTTTACAAAGTAAACCACCACATCTCTAGGCAGCTTTCTCTGTCTAGCAATCCATGAATTTACACGAAACACTTTATCCATAGCTGCTCTTATTTCAGATGCTGGCTGATTCAATACCACTTCAAAAGCCTCGGAAATCAGCTGCTTTAAATCTTCCTTAATGTTCTCTTTTAGACCTCTGATTCTAACAGCAAACTGCATCTGGTAATATTGAGCAAGGCTTAACTCCCTTTCCATTTTGTCTCTTAAATTTTCATTCTCCCGTACTTTAACTTCTAATATTTCATTCTTTTGAATCAAATCATCCACTTTTTCATCTAAATCTTCCACACATTCCGCCACTTTATGCACTGAAGACAAAATGTCTACCTTCATCACGCTGAACTTCTGTTCCATCCTCTCTTCCATTCTCTCCTCCAGTTTCTCCAATTTCTCCTCCATCTGTGCAAATTTGTCACCCATTGATTGATTAATTGATTCCAAAAGTACCTGAGCTTGTTTATCCAAAGCATCTCGTAAGTCCTTCGGTGTCAATACATCAGGAGGGTGCAACGCCTGTAATGATGATTGTTGCACCGGAGAAGATCCACCACTCCGAAGAGTTTTAGGGGGAGGTTTAGCCGCCATCTTTTACTTTTCAATTATGACGCACTTTCATTTAGAGTTTAAAAAGTCCATCAAGCTCGAGAGTATAATAAAATAATCCTCTTCACCTTTTCCTCTTGTACCGCTCTGCCTGCTCCTTTAATCCATAGTCCTTTCTTCAGGCAGGGGTGGTCGCAGACGCCTGGCTCTGCTCCAAGAAATCCGGAGCAGAGACGCCAGCCAGCTGGGAGTAACCCAGGCTTCGGGGGAGTTCTATCCTTCAGCCGCCCAAGCTCCAAGCTCAGGCGGCCCCGGAGAACTCTACCCCTACCTGGGGCCTCACCCCCTCCTCTTCTCCCGAGGAGGGGGCTTCAAATTCGCCCGAACAGCTGATCGACGCTGTTTCGGGCGAAAAAACAACAGCTGAGCCGCGGGCAGCCCGGGAGGGCTGTCTCCGTTGCCGCAGAGCCACCGGAAGCTCGAAAGCCAGGAGTTCTTGTTTATTCTTGGGGCTGGGGGCCACTTTGATAGCTTTGAGTTTCTCGTTGGTGGGGTGGATTCCCTGGGCGTCAATCCTGTACCCCAGGAATTCTGTGGAAGGAACTCCGATTGAGCATTTCTCTTTTTTCAATTTGAGACCGGCTGCTCTGAACCGGTCTAGGACAGCTGACAGTCGGTCGGCTAGATTGGATTCTGTCTCTCCGGCGATGAGGACATCGTCGAAGTAGGGGCAGACTCCGGGGATTCCTTTCAGTGTTTTCTCCATTATGCCTTGAAAAATTCCAGGGGCAGCTGAAATGCCAAAGTGTAGCCTATTGACTTTAAAAGCCCCGCGGTGCGTGACGATCGTCTGCGCATCCGTGGTTTCTTTGGTTACAGGCAGTTGCAAGTACGCCTGCGTGAGATCCAGTTTCGCGAAGATGGCGCCCAAGCGGATGGAAGCGAGGACGTCTCTCACCGCCGGGACCGGGTAAGCGTGGGCGCTTAAAGCTAGGTTCAGGGTGGCTTTGTAGTTGGCGCAGAGCCGAATTTGGCCATTAGCTTTAATAGGGGTCACGATAGGGGTTTCCCAGCTTCCCCTTTCGGTTGGTTCTAAGAGCCCTAGTTCCACGAGGCGTTCCAGTTCGTCCTCAATTTTCTTTTTGAGGGCGAATGGAACTCTCCTGGCCCTAATCCTGACTGGTTGTACGGTGGGGTTTAAGTTTAAGGAGATGGGTGGGCCGGTGTATTTCCCCAGAGAGCCGTCGAAGACGTCTGCATATTGTTTGCAGACGGCTTCGAGGCTTGAGGCCTGTACAGCATTGACTCCCATGATAGCGATGCCTAAGGCACTAAACCAGTTAAGCCCTATTAGATTGGTGCATTCCCCTTGTGTTACCAACACGTCTAGGGGCCCTTGAATTTTTTTAAATTCTACCCACACTTGGGCTTTTCCCTTAAGCAGAATGGGTTTTTTTTTATAATCTGCCAAATGTATCTGGGGGGGCTCTAAGGGAATTTCCCTGTTGTTGTGCAGGCAAATTTTCTTGTAGGTTTTGAGGGAGATTAGTGACACTACTGACCCGGAGTCGACCTCCATGTCGCAGGAGACCCCTTGGAGTTTAGCTTTGATTTTTACCTTGGGGCTTAGGTGGTGGACCCCTTGGGCTCTCTTGTCCCTGTCTACTACCTTAACTAAACTTCCCCGGGTTTTTCCCCTATAGGCTCGGGTAGGTCTCGTACCTGGGGGGGTAGCCTCCAATTCGTGCAGGTTGTCGCAGGGTCGGCTCCGGCAAACTGTCTTGATGTGCCCAGTCTTCCCACAGTTGTGGCACTTTGCGTTATGGAAACGGCAGCTGGCTTGGGCATGGTTGCCCCCGCAGCTGGCACAGGTGGCCCGTTGTTCCCTGGGGTAGCTTCGCGGTGGAATGTAGCTCCGTGCTTTTTGTTTGTCACTGTGGTCGCTTTGGTGGGTTTGGAGTCTCTCCATCTGCCGTTGGATGGCATCTACGTCAGTCAGGTCTATGGTTCCGTCGTCGTCGCTGAGGGTCGTTTCCTCTTGATGTACGGTTCCGTGATGTTCGTTCGCTGGTCAGGTGGGGTCTCCCCGGTGGCTGTCTTCGTACACCAACACCTCCCTGGAGACCTCCGCTAGATTCATGTCGGGCTTGGCGATGATCTTTTTTTGGAGACGTTCGTCTCTCAGCCCTATGACGATTTGATCCCTAATCCGGTCTTCTAAGTCCGGGAATCGGCAGCTTCGCGCGGCGTGCCGGACTCCTGCAATGAAGTCATTCGCAGATTCATCCGGCCACTGGCGTCGATGTGCGAATTGCACTCTCCAATACAGCTCTGAGCGGGCCGGCATAAAATGTTTGTTAAGTCTTTCGGTGAGCTCGGCGTAGGGCACCTCCGCGTTCGGTATCGGGCTGAACAGCCCTACAGCAACGTCGTAGACTGGAGGCTTGCTTATGTACAGGAGGGCTGCCGCTTTTGCTTGGTCGTCAGTAATTTTACTGACCAAGAGAAACCCCTCGACCTGCCCCATATGCGACTCCCATCGCTCCGGGTGGCAGGTATCAAATTCTCTTACGCATCCGAAATTGGCCATGCTGTCTCGGTCCGGTCGTCCGCTTCGCCGTGGAAGTTATAACTTCCGAGTGACTCAGCCGTGACTCACTCGGGGTGGCCGGGAACTCTCTTCCCTGGCAGTGACTTTCAGCTCGGCGAAGCGTATCCCATCCTCGTCGCCAGTGAAGTGGCTGACAGACCACTCGGAGACAGCTGGCTTAACTTTAACAGGTTTATTCAGAACCAGACAAGTAGGTGTTTGGCTTCCGCTCTTTTATAGCCGGCCGCCGGCCGGCTGGGCCAATCCGTGGGCGTTCTTCTCCCACCGGGATTCAGGAGCCAATCAGCTGTCGAATGTGTTTGACAGCTCCTCGTCCGCGTGGCTGGAACGCATGCGTGGTATGGTGCTTGTGTTTGACAGCGGAGAGCTGTCAACTGGCTGCGCATGCGCCTTCGCTGGTGGCGGCTTTTGACAGCTGTCAAAAGCTCCCGTGTGTTCCCCTGTCACAGTGTTTACCTCACAATATTACAACTGTATTAACTATTAACGTTAGCATTACTTTTACATATAATACAAGAAGAGCTTTTGCCTTGGGAGAAATTTACAATCAGGTGGAGCTGGTAGTTGCCAGCACAGGTAAGGAAAAGGAAAGAAAATATAGCTAAAAGAATTTATACTAACCTCATTCAGTAAGTCTCTCCATTCTCATCATTGAAAATTATCCTTGCTCTCACTATATCCATATTTTGCTTTATTAGCTCTCTCTTTTTTGAGAATCTCATCAGCTCCATTCAACTATGACTTTCCCTGTCTTCCCCTTCTTTTGACCCATTCACGCTTGCTTCATAAATTAATTTTCAATTTGATCCTCATTCTCTCTATATATTTGACCCAGGTTATGTCTTTGGTCATTCATTATTTAATCAATCCACATTTACTCAGCATTCACTCTTTCTTGATCCTATCACTTCTTATTTTAGGACACACATGTTTCTTAAGATCCTATTCTCACTACATTCAATTATGTTTCTCTTAATGTACACAAATTTCATTTCCATATAAAAAAGCAGGCAGAAGCATGTTTTTATACACAGCCATTTTCACTTCTTTTAACAAACACTGATTCCTTGCAACAGCACACTTGTAGCACACTGTTTACTAGCATTTGCACATCTTAAAATGTCTCCATCAATTTCCCTATATTTAGTAAACATACTACCCAGGTATACAAATTAATCCACATGCTCTATTTTCCCCCCATTTAGGTATAACTTACAATTGTCCCTTCTGCTTTTCATGTCAATCATAATTACCTTGTAGATGAATAATTAATCTGAAGTCTTATTTTCTTTTCACATATCCATAATTTTCTGGTAATGATGTGGGTTCTCATTTAACAATGTGGTATCATCTATATATAAAAATACATGTGCATTCACATCCCCAGTCAGCCATTCTTTACATCTTTATCTATAAAGGTATTAAAATAACTGTGAATATGTAATTTCATATGATCTCAGAGGCATTTAAGGGCACAATCTGAAATGGGACTATGATCATAAAAGTAAAATATGTGGAATTTTAAAAAATAAAAGTTCATATAAAGGGGATCAAGCAAAAAATTGCCTGTTCTTTTGTTCCAGTCGTTATGTGATGCAACCCGCACTCAGAAAGCAAATATTTAAAACTGGGGAAAATTTGACAGTCCAACAAATCTCCCTTTTTTTCTAATCTCCTGTCAAATTATGCATATGGGAATCAGCTCAACTGTGTAGAATAAGCTTGGCTGGGCATGGAAGTTATTAATTGTTTGGAGATGAGATACCATTTGGTGAAAGCCTAATGCAGTTAACCTATTCTAGGAACCTGAATCTTCAGTAAAAATAAATTGTCATGAGCCAGAACGATGGAGCTTCACATTACCATGATACTCAGAACATTGATGGTTATGATAATGTTGATAACAAGCTTTGGGGGATTCAGAAATAATAGACTTATGCATATTTTAATGTTGAAATAGGTATGAGAGGAAGTTGCTGTTCTGTGTGAATTTGTGCCAATTTGTGCCAAAATGTGCCAATTTGATGTTCCTTTTAGTAAAGATGCTTGGAAGAAGAGGAGAAAAGTTTATTTGTTCATAGCAATTGCATTTAAAATGAATTAAAATGAGGACTATAAATAATATCCTGGAAGTTTAAAAAAAACATATTCTTGAGATCTTCCATTTGGCTAAGGGATCTTTTATATTTGTAACAAATGTGATGCTACCTTTGTGACATCTATCACAGGGATGGACCCCAAAGGTGGCACAGTTCTTTTCCAAAGCTATTTTGGAATACTAATGCTGTGGCACTCAAAAGCAACATATGGGCAAGCTATCCACATGAAAAAAAAATCCCTCATTCACCTACCCTCATCACCCTTAGCAAAGACAGGGTTTGTTAACAATTTGTTGAAGGCACGTCCTTGGAATGTAGCTTCCATTTCATTGCGGGATTGCCTCAGTGATTGAGAATGTTCCCATTTCTTTTGGAAAATGCAGTATAACGGCCTATGTTATGGCTCTCCAAACTTGGCAACTTTAAGACTTGTGGAGTTCAACTCCCATGAATTCCTCAATCAACCATGCTGCCTGGAGAATTCAGGAAGTCCATAGACCCCTATCCTATGTGAACATTATGAATTATGTGGAGAAAGAGACTCCACAAAGAAGAGGGAGTCAAGCTATTTTCGATGGCACCTGAGGGCAGGACAAGAAGCAACAGATGGAAACTAATCAAGGAGAGAAGCAATCTAGTGTTGTGATTCAGGGTCAGCCTGTGGGTTCGGCAGTTGGGTCGGACGACTCAGAGGAGGAGGAGGGGGTGTTGAAGAGCTTGCTGATGATGGCCTTGAGGCTCCGCAGAGCCCTCAGCCAGGCCCCTCCCACCTGGTCACGACAGAGACCTAGCTGTGTGAGCCTGACAGCGTGGATGAAGATGACCCACAGCTGGCCCTGTTCAAGGACACCCGACGCAGGAGGCAGTCAATCAGGAGTAAACAGAGGAAGGCAATGGGGCACCTCGGAAGGAGGCAGAGAGAAGCCACGCCCTGAACTGTATAAAAGGGGAATGTGTGGGAGGGCTGGTTTGCTGAAGGCAACCGCTTGAATAGTCCTGTTTCATAGCTCCTGTTTCATGGTTGGTGTCTGTTTTATGTTAATAAATTTGGCAGGCTTTATTCCAGCCTCTTGCCGTTTGTAAAGGGGTTGTCCCTGCTTTTTCTGCAGGGCCGGTAGCAGGCTGGTACAGAACATCTAGAACTAAGGAGAAATTTCCTGACAGTTAGAACAATTAATAAGTGGAACAACCTGCCTCGAGAAATTGTGGGTGCTCCAACACTGGAAGTGTTTAAGAAAAAATTGGACAACCATTTGTCTGAAATAGTATAGAGCTTCCTGCCTGAGCAGGGGGTTAGACTACAAGACCTCCAAGGTCCCTTCCAACTCTTCTCTTCTCTTCTCTTCTCTTCTCTTCTCTTCTCTTCTCTTCTCTTCTCTTCTCTTCTCTTCTCTTCTCTTCTCTTCTCTTCTCTTCTATTCTATTCTATTCTATTCTATTCTATTCTATTCTACAAAGTGATTATTTAAAAAACAAAAGCCCAGTTGAATTTTCATCATTATTTTCTGGACTCTGCAATTTTGGACAAAGGGCTGCTGTATTTTAAGTCAAACTCCATTTCAGAGTGCTGTTAAACAAAGCAAAAATATCCCTTCTTTTATTCCAAGGCTGTAATCATTGCAACTGCAATAGACTCATGGCAAGGTCCTCCCTTCCCATTCCATCATTGGGTTCTTGCTTCTATGACAATTAAAAGGACCAAGCAAATAAAAATGAGACTTTGGGAGACCTGAAAGACCAGGTTAGGGACAGATTGACATGGAAAATATTTATCGGGTTGCTAAAAATTGATAACCAACTTGATGGCACATAATGGATTATCATTTCTGCTTTGACTGAAGGAGAGAACACAGCCTTTCTGTCAACCAACACTATTTATTTTTAGGCTCCTTAAGGTCGTTGTTCCTATGAGTAATCTCTGCTGCTTGGGTTTTTTCCTACCCAATAAGTATCCACCCTTACTAAAGAGGATATAAAGTAGAAAGGGCTTTTTGTTATCTAGTAGATGTGGAGCCTTCCATCTTTTATACTCTTCCCTTACCACTGTGCTCCCTCACCCGGTATGATGGTGGAGCAGTGGGCTAATGCCTCCTTAAGTAACACCAGCTGCCTGCAATTAGTGCAGGTTCGCATCCCACCAGGCTCAAGGTTGACTCAGCCTTCCACCCTTCTGAGGTAGGTAAAATGAGGACCCAGATTGTTGGGGGCAATAAGCTGACTTTGTAATAATGCTGCTGGGGGGGGGCGAAAGCCCTAATAAGCAAGCATATACATAGAACGAAGGCTATTGCTAAGCACATTGATTTGTGCTTTAGATTGTAAGCCGCCCTGAGTCTTCGGAGAAGGGCGGGATATAAATGGGATTAAAATAAAATAAATAAATAAATGATAGGTTACAATTTTGCTAGCCATGTTTTGGAGTTGCATGAAGAAGAATGCTGTTGGGGGCAGGTTTTTATTTGTTTTTGAATTTGCGTGCTTTCCTCTGTCTCAGGATCACAAGGAGTGCATATTGCTGAGAGTGTTGGGGGAAAGCTCAAGGAGAATTCATATGGAAATACTAGGGGTCATAGAGGACTGCCTTTTCATTTTGCACCACCATGGAAACTTGGAATACAAAAAAAAAAAGCCATTATGCATCTAGTTTAGTGGAACCAAATTTTTTCTGTGGCGGTGCTGCGTTGCTGTGGGTCAGCTGGTGGCCTTGTGCCCTTCCAACTTGCTGATGGGTTTAAAATTATATAGACTAGAAAACCTAACATGCCCAGCTTGTAATTTGGTTTTTGGAATTGGAGCTCTTTAGACTCATGGTCCTGTCATATCTGGCTACCCACCAAGCAGAGTAACACTGCATTTTAAAAAATGTTTGTAGAGATGCTTGCGATTCTAACAAGTTTCTATTTCCATGATGCATTTGCTGTGCCAAAGAGACCTAAGGAATAATAATAAGAACATTAAAAAGCTTGAACAAATCTGGGTGAGTTTTGTTTTCTTGGTGACAGTGATAGTGGGGCTCTTTAAGAGTGACTGAGAATAAATTACTGAGCTTCAGTCAGTTGCAGTCTTCATAATTTACTCTAAGAGTCAGAGCCAGACAAAGTTATTACCATTATCTGCCCTGCAGTACAAGATTAATAAGCCCTATTCTTCTTGTGGAACGACCAACTTCTTTGGTTTTTAATTCTTTCACTTGCTAATAGCCATAGCTGGATTTATTTAGTCATTTCTGTAAGCTTAGTTATAGTGCATACCAATTTTAGCACAACAATGTGTGTGGAGAGAGAGAGAGAGAGAGAGAGAGAGAGAGAGAGAGAGAGAGAGAGAGAGAGAGAGAGAGAGAGAGAGAGAGAGAGAGAGAGAGAGAGAGAAGGCTAACCAGTTTCTGGTTAGCATGACAACAATCAGAAGGCTGAAGGATACCATGGCTACAATCCAGTACAATTTATCCAATGTGCTCTTGGGAACACGTCAGCTTGTTTGGCTAGCAATTGAGAACTCTTTCAGATCAGCGGGATTTATTTCACAAAAATAAACAGCTAACTGTACCATAGGTTTCTTCTGCACCTCAAACAAACTGCTTCAAAAAAATTTACCTTTTTAAATTAGCAAATGAATAATTGGAGTCAGAATACAGGTTTTGGATTTTATAGCAGGCAAATATGAAGGTGAAGTCGGCTGAGGATGTAACTCACTGGACCCAGTTTCTTATTTATTTATTTTTTTTATTTTAATTCCATTTATATCCCGCCCTTCTCCGAAGACTCAGGGCGGCTTACAAGCTTAGCAGTAGCCTTCATTCTATGTATATGCCTGCTTATTAGGGCTTTCACACACACACCCCAAGCGGCATTATTACAAAGTCAGCTTAATTGCCCCCAACAATCTGGGTCCTCATTTTACCTACCTCGGAAGGATGGAAGGCTGAGTCAACCTTGAGCCTGGTGGGATGCGAACCTGCACTAATTGCAGGCAGCTGGTGTTACTTATGTTTCCTCAGGAGCCTTCCTCCAGGAACTTGTCTCCTGACTGAAGAAAGTCAGTTAATTATCCACAATTGGTTGTTTCAAAGGACACATCTTAGTTTTATTAAGAGGTAACTGAGTGGGTCTTGCTTCTGACCAAACCTCCGTGTCCTTTTAGCCCTGATACCAACCATCTTCTTTTTGTGGATGACTGAGACTACTAACATTGCAGATGCTGATATGAATGTGCAGCCTTAGTAGCAGCCTGAGGTTTTAAAGGTGGTCTTATAATTATATTTCATTCCTTAACTAAGGCCTTTGATTACTCTTCATTTCCTTGTCTATTTAAAAATGCACCATAGCTCCAATTTGCATGTACCCCATTAACATGTCCTATTACTGTATCTAGGCCTATCTTATTAGGCTTTTCATTTGGGATATGGGGCTGAAATTAGTCATTGTGAATTTGTTAGGAATAGTGGTTTCACTTGTTTTCCTGAATCTCTTAATTGCCTTTTGGATCTTGTAATAACTAGCTGTCTTAATAGTTTTTGCTATTATCATTCATGATACCTTTCTGGGGACACCATGTTTCAGAACTGTTCAGAGCCACTTAGATGATGAGATGGATGATGTATAAATTTTGATTAATAAATAAAATGAGCAAAAGGTAGCAATGGTATGTACTATATAAATGATCCTTAGTACAGGCCTATAATAACAGAGCCTTGGTGGAGCAGTGGGCTAATGCCTCCTTAAGTAACACCAGCTGCCTGCAATTAGTGCAGGTTCGCATCCCACCAGGCTCAAGGTTGACTCAGCCTTCCATCCTTCCGAGGTAGGTAAAATGAGGACCCAGATTGTTGGGGACAATAAGCTGACTTTGTAATAATGCCGCTTGGTGTGTGTGTGAAAGCCCTAATAAGCAGGCATATACATAGAATGAAGGCTACTGCTAAGTTTGTAAGCCGCCCTGAGTCTTCGGAGAAGGGCGGGATATAAATGGAATTAAAATAATAAATAAATAAATAAATAAATAAATAAATAAATAAATAAATATCACAATACAGTCCCATAGAAAAGATCAATTGGCGTTTTGGAGCAATGTCCAACTAATGTACTAATGACCCCTGTCCTACTGCTCCTTATCATTAAACTTCCAGGAAGCAATTGGTTTTCTTCAAGTTTGCCAAAGTTCAATAATAGGCTAGATGAACAAACTGAATTTAAATGCAGGCAAGGTAAAAAGATTGGAGTTCAACCATTTCTAAATGTGTCTACCTGAAAGAGCAAATTTGCAATTTGGAATTTATTCCTTGATTCCTGAACTCCAGGTCACTGGATCAAAACAGCATTGATTATTCTGATATACTGTACAGTACAGCATCATAGGTCCCAGGAGCAGGGAGGAGAAGAGTGGAGAAGCAAAATGGAGAGCTGTGATCATGCTAAACAGGTAGTCCTCAGTTAGGAATGGGTTCCATTCTCAAAGATGTTCATAAGTCGAATTTGTTATAAACTCAAGAAGTATAATTATATACTATGGTATAAGTAGTAATGAATTTGAACCACTAGGTATTTAATTTGAACCCTTGGGTATTTAATTCAAATTTGCTACAATGGACTCTTTTCTTAATTATGGGTTGTCTTTAAACTGGGCTGTTCTTTAATCTGGGACTTGTATCTAGAACTGTTACGTAATAAATAATTGTGGGTTCCAATTCACTTTGGAGTCTTGTTAA